>QGMI01000034.1:0-92559 GCA_007821535.1 Lachnellula occidentalis | reverse complement strand
CCATAGGTCCCTATAAGCCTATGGGTCGGGTCCTAGCAATTAGGACCGACCTATGGGTCCCTAATCCCTAAAGGACCCGACCCATAGGGACCTATAGGTCGGGTACCCATGGGTCCATGGGTTTTGTGGTGACCCCTACTAAAGATAGTAACTTCACGTTTACTAGTATAATGACATATATCTTGCCCCATAGTTAAACAAGTGTCTAGGGTGCAGATTAGCAAGAGTATATGGAATTCCTAGTATAAATTATCAGAACGTAAACTAAATCAGTGTCTAAGGGATAAATCAACCTGCACTACCCCGGAAGAGTGAAGGACTTCATTATCACTCGACGCTGGATCCTCCGACTTCTTATTGGAATCTTCCCATTTCTTCCCCCTTACCATAGCATCTCTCACCAACTCCGGGCCACGAAACATGGAAGACCACATATCCACTCTGCAAATCCCACAAACCCACCCTTTATTCCTCGCCATGTCGACGACACTCCTAGCCATCCAGACACTACCCCTTTTAGTCTCAATATCAAACCTAAAAGTCGACCAAACTATAACCTTCTCTTCTCGAAACTTCTCAAAAGCACGACCCTTGAATCTTACATCGATCTCATCTCCATGACTTGCGTCTGATATCTGCCGCATATATGTATCCACGGCATCTGCACCACCCGGTATGCTAGCCAGGGCTGCACCGAGGGCAGCCTTGTCCCAGAGGAGGAATACGAGACAGGTGACTTGTGGCATCATAGGGACGAATTTTGGTAAATACAAGGTGTAGTGGTAGACATCACCCAACAGGGGAATGTTTATAGCAGCAAGCGAAAACGGCAACAGCGGCTGGAACAAACGGGCCAATGTTCTCATTTCGGTTGCAAATGGGGCGGTGCTCAGCTTCTTGCTTATGTGGTCTTTCTGGGCTTCGGCGACGGTCGTTGGTCTCGAGCGTGGGGGACGAGCAATGGTCGTGACTTTGTTTTCTATGATGAAGGTCAATTGTTCGGAAAGCCAGTGGGAGGGATAGCCGAGCGACCGTAGCTGGGTGATGATGCGGAAGAGAATACTGAGGTTGAGGGGTGAGTGAACCATGAGCTGTGGATTGGATTCTATTTTGCCAAAGGGTAGAGCTAGGTGAAAGAACAGAGCGTAGAACCACTTTGTGAACTGTTTGCGTGGTAACAGTGACTCGTAATTGAAGGCTTTGAATACCCAGAAGGTGCGAGTATAGTTGATCAAAGGTCCTAGAGGGCCGAAGCTCTGGTTTGAGGCCAAGGCATGTACCCCTGTGAGCATCTATCTCATTTTGAGATCATAAGTTCCCGAGTAATGAGCAGAGAAAGTGTCATATGTTTTCCATACTTGGGGGTTCCGCTGACAGTTGAACTGAACTACACAGTGTCGCCTGACAAGGGGTATTGCGTAAAGAGAGGTAGAGAGATCTCCACCTATGTAGTCACTATATGATGATAGGTTTAGTTACGGAATATAAAGCGCTCAGGCAACTTACGGGACGTTGCTTAGCGTCATTTTGTGATAAGTGACTGGAAAGTCTTTTGGCCGAGCGTGGTCTTTGAAAAGTCCAAATTGCACCTTTTCAGCCAGGTCGACAAAGTCGCCCTGAGAAACTTCGACTTTAACTCGGTCTTTGAAGTGCTTCAGCGAGCGAGCAGCACCTATGAAGAGAGGTGACATGTAATCGAACAGCCGAGAACCGTCTCGCGACCCGCTACTATCTGATCCGTTGAATGTGAAAATGCCCGTAAAGGGATCGTGCTGAATGCTCCAGCTGACCTTGTTTTCTTTGAAACTGGTAATGGTTTCGTTGACTTGCCAGTGTTTCCGGACATACGCCTTGAACTTTTGTGCGTTGGCCTTAGGATCGTCTCCGTGGGCCTCCTGTAGCTTCAACATGCCTTTGTCGAAAAGTTCCATGAATCTTTTCGGTGGATAGAGACCCGCAGAAGAAGTATACAGAAGGAGCTCTTTCCTAGATGCCACGGACATTTGTCTCGGTATATCCGGTCCGTGATGCGCTTGATGAACAGCCATTATCTCGGTCACCTCTTGAATGATATTGGAACTTGGTACCATTCGAAAGACCCTCGCCTCCCAGTCATAAAGGGCTTCTTCAAGGATAGTGAAGTCTTCTTTATGCAGAAAGACCCATTGCAGAGGCTGCTTCTTCGCTTTCAATGCTATTAAGAGCCTGCTGATTACTTGTTTTAGCTTCTGGGAAGCATATTTTGGCATCATCGGGCTTGTCCAGACGAAAAACAAGGTGGTGAGCAGTAGTATTGCTTCGTCGGTTCCTTCCCCCAATACCGACAGCTCATCAAGAAGCGCCCATATTACCAGATTTCGCGCATGAGTATAGATGTTGACATCATTCGCAGTAAAATGGTAGTGTTTTGTCGGTATTGTCCCATCTTTCTCCAGTCGAGCCATTTCCATAAGAGTCTTGAGTATGTGCCCGCAATCGCCACAAGGTAGGGGAGCGAAGAGGTGAGGCCTCCTCTACGTGGATGAAATAAATGGCCGAATAATGTGCCCAGATTTTTGGTACATTATTCCGCCACTTTTCTATCCACGTAGAGGGCCACCAGGGCCCACCACCTCTTCGGCTCGCTTAGTCATCGGCGCTACTCGAGTAAGCCATGTGATATACACGTGATATACATCCCGACACTAAGGCTTTTTAATTTACAACCGTTTAATTTATTATCTATAGTATATAATAATAGATAATAGCTATTCAAAGTATCCTATATGCTTAATTAAAGATCTAAAATTCCAAGTACTAGAATCACAATTCTTATTTCCCAAATTCGCTAATATTGTAGGTAGCCTGGTGGTTGAGGGTTGAAGAAGGCAGGAGGAAGTCACCGATTACCTATCGCTAATCATCTATATATATTGGTACTAACTGCCGGAGTAGTCCCGAGTTTTACTATAGGGGTATGATTAGAGTTAGAGCTATTAGAGGAAAACGGACTATTAGAAATCCGTCTGATCCCTTAGAGTAGGGCCCTCCTATTTTTATTATAACATAGTATATAATGCCTTCTTCTCTTCTTCTTTTCTAATTATCTTCATCTTAAATATCTTACGGGTAGTTTAATACTAGGTTTATATCTTACGGATAGTCTAAGTACTAGTATATTATAATCTATTAAAATTCTCTATCTATAATCTATACTAGGTATCTTCAGCTTAGACCTTTAGTATAGGCCTTTAATTTTATAAGCCTTACATCTTTTTCATTTTACCTTCTTTTCCTCTCTTCTTCTTTTCTCCTCTTTTACTATCTATCTATATAGATTCTTCTCCTACTTAGTAGTATACTTACTATAATCGGATATACCCTACTATAGACTTCCCTTTATAGCCAAGAGGTAGTAGTAGTCGATATATAATGTGTATATAGTACCATATATATACTCTCCCTTTCTTTTACTAGCTCTTACTAACTAATTTCTATCTATAGGACTGCTAGTAGTAGTAGTAGATTTCAAATATTAACCTGAATATCTATTAGACTCGATCAAGCTAGATACGAACGGTTAGAGAAAGAGGGGAGTCAAATATAGATAATATATAGCTTATTAGGCATCTGTAAATTAACCCTAACCTCCCTCTAAAGGAATATATAGCTACCTAAGTAGTAAGGAGTAAAGAGATTTAAGTAGTATAAGGGGAATAGATAAGAAGGAATCATAAGAATATAGAATAGGCAGCTATCTACTCTCTTATAGTATTTATATCAAATTTTAATCCTCTACTACTAGAGTACTATATTAGTCCTTTTACAGAGGAATGTAAGTACTACTAGGTAGTCTACTAGAGGAGCGAGTAGATATAGGATAGGCAGTTCTCTTTATACTATATACTTAGAGATAGAGAGCTACTATAGTTATAGCCTCTTCTACGCGAGTTATAGGTACTCTTTATAGACTAAATAATACGGGCATATAACTTCTAGACCGATATCTGTTAGTATAATTCTACTCTAGCATTTATGTTAGTTAGCTATAATTAGGATAAGTAGATTAGTCTTTAAGGAAGGATTAAGTGCTTTTAGATCTATAGTAAGCTTTTCTATCTATAAGGCCCGTTATAGCTAGAGAATAGCATTATGCCTGCTTTTATATAGCTCTTCTTTTATGATTCTATATATGCTATAGATATATAGATAGACTAATACCTATATCTTAACCGGACTATTCTACTTGAGCTTTTATATATGCTTATAGAATATAATCCTTTCTTGCTACTTTACTAGACTGCTTATAAGCGTTTAGCTAAGCTTACTAGTAGCTAGTTCTAGCTTGCGATCAATCTGTAAATACGTCTAGTTATAGACATTAGGGCTAACTATTACTAGGAGAACCTGCTAACTAGTAATAAGGTTGCTACAATTCTATTAGATAAATATATAGATACTTCCTATTAGGATATTATTCTTATAGTCCGTAACCTTCGTGGAAATAAGTAGCTACTAACCCGTATTAGCCTAATGTATACTATATATATACCTCTCTATTATATCCTTCTCTTTCTAAATGGCGACTATAGTTAGTACTATAGAATAGAGTTATAGTCTAATTAGTATTAGTAGAAGAAGACCTATCTTAAGTAGTACTACTTCTATTACTTCTATCTCTATATCTATAGGCAGGAGGTCTTGCTCCTTTTCTATACTAGCCGTCTCTTTTAGTAGTACTATATTAATATATTTGCTTCCTATAAGATAATAACTTTAGATTAGTTCTATTAGCATCAAGATAAGGTCTAGGCAGACGTTTACGATAGGCTAATAGACTAGTTAGCTGCTACGGATATAGATCCTAGCTAGTTAGGCTATTAGGTTATACTTCTGTCAAGCTTTATAGGTAGTAACTACTTTATGTAGTAGCTATTCTAAGACTCGATAGCTATTATATAGTATTATAAAACGCCGACCTTCTTTATTACCTTTACGGCTAATCCTTACTAGAAAGAGATAACTGAGAATCTACTTCTAGGTTAGCAACTAACTAATCGCCTAGATCTAATTGCCTAGGTCTTTTATCTAAAGTTTATAGTATTTCTTATAGATCTAAAAAAGGGTATTCTCGGTCTATATTAGGCTTATACGTACTCTATCGAGTACTAGAAGTATAGTCTACCTTATACGTATACTCTTCTTTAGCTTATAGCTAAGGCACCCTTTATTATAGCTGAATAGGTTAATAAGGTTATTTATACTAAGCTTCTTCTACTAGAAATAGGTCCTAGGCTTCGCGAGGCAGTTATAGGCTATATGATTTATAGGCCTTATAAGGAGTATAATCCTAATGCTCTATATATAGTCTATTCGTCTCCTAATAGTCTATTAGTCTATAGTAAGGGCTTCCTAAAGCCGTTTTTACTTGAGATAATTATCTATAAAGATAGTTACCTATAATACTACTACTAGGATAATAGTAATACTATTATAATCCTAAAACTAAACTGCCTAGGTAAAATAGTTATGCTTAATAACTACTAGGTTATTCTGTATAACCTATAGCTTCTCTAGAAATATAGCTATTATCT
Source organism: Lachnellula occidentalis (assembly GCA_007821535.1). Lineage (NCBI taxonomy): Eukaryota > Fungi > Ascomycota > Leotiomycetes > Helotiales > Lachnaceae > Lachnellula > Lachnellula occidentalis. Next base: position 86,986 of record QGMI01000034.1, on the reverse strand, counting down.
AAACGTTAAGATATATACTATAGTCTAAGCTATTAAGTATATCTACAAGTATGTCTATAAGGGCTCGGACTATACTACAGCTAGGGTTAGCGCTCTAAATGATGAGATTACCTATTATATCTCTAGACGGTATATTAGGCCTTTGGAAGCAGTCTAGTAGATCTTTAAATTTCATATATATAAGTAGTTTCTACCTATTAAGTACCTTCTAGTTTACCTTCCTAGGAAGTAGGCCGTCTACTATCTGCTAGATTTGACTCCTATATAGCTTGAAGCTAGGGCTTACTAAGCCTAGATGAAGCTAATAGCATTCTTCCTCTATAATAAATAGTTTATAGATAGCTAGTAGTACTTATATACCGAGTTCCTAAGTCAGTTTATATAGGATAATAAGGCATATCTATAGGAGCTATATTAGCGAGGTATTAGTATAAAGATTAGCCGTATATATTATTATAGTCTGACTTTAAGCGAGTAGTTCTACTTATAGCTACTCTTAACTAAAGTTCATAGGCCCTAGTCTTTTGAGGAGCTATATTTTATAGATAGTATCTATTACCCAATATACTATATAGCCTGCATTACCTATAGGCTAGCCGAAAATAATCTAGAGTAGTATAACTACTTTAATAAAGCAGTTATCTTTACTTCTAGATAGGGTTTATAGTCCCTTTTCCTAATAGGCCTTTGCTAGAACCTAATTGCTAACCTATTAGCTATCTAGACCTACTACTATATTTCTTTCTATAAGGATTTATTTTATTGCCTTCGAAATATATATACCTCTTTCTCCTTAGTTCTTATAGATCTAGAGTCTAACTATAGTCTATAATCTATTGCAGATAGCCTTATAGACCTATAGTACTCTCTTATAGATATCGGCCTTCTAGAAAATATCTTTGATTAGTTAGCCCTAAACTAGGATATAATTATATAGAAGTAGCAGGCTATAAACTAATACTAGGTAGCTAAGATATAGGTATAGCTAAATGTAGACTAGTAAGTATACTTCTAGATAATTACTTAGGCTATTATAGATAACCTGCAAATAGCCTATTTCTACCTTTAAGGCCTAGGTAGGACTAAGAAGACCTTCTTATATAAGACCCTCTATTACTACTTCTATAGTTAAAGGAAACGGGTATTCTATATAGCTTCTATAGGTATTATAGTATTACTTCTTCTAAATAGATAGACCTCCTACTTTATATTCAAGATTCCTATTAATCTAAATGAGTTATCCGTTAGTTCTATTTCTAAGTCAAGCCTACTAGCTGTAGAGCTAAAGAAGGTTAATCTAATTATCTAGGATAAGGTACTAATATAATATAAGTACTACTTTAAGGTTATCTACTACCTTTTTATCGATTTATAGTCTATTACAGATAATCTACTCTTTAGTAGCATTCCTATTCTACTTAGAGGGGATTTCGTGTAGATCTTACTAGTTATTCTATAGGACTTACAGGCTAATATTATAAAGGCCTTACTATAGCACTTATTTATCTAGCTGAAACTTTGCTATCTATACTTATAGATAAATATATAAGTCTAGAATGTAACTAGCCCGTAGGATTAGGGCTTTATGTAGTAGATTAGTAAGCTCTCCTATATGCCTACGTTAAATAGTAAGGTAGAGATCTCTAATTATATCTTATAGATATCTGTAATAATAGACCTAATCTATATAGTATATCCGGATAAGCTACTCTCCTACCTACTTACTACTAAATCTCCTTTTTGCAATTATATCCTTCTTTTACCTCTTAACTAGTTTATAGTAGAGCTAAATTTGATTATCTTAGACCGCTTTCCTAGCTAGTTGTAGACCTATAATTTAGTTAAGACGACGGATTTAGCTAAGGGGGAGGAGATTATAGAGCTTCTAGCTGAGTACTTATAGAGTATTAATCTTCTATCTCTACCTCCTTCCTAGCTAAGCCTAAAGGTTAGCATACCTATAATGCTTCTACGGAATCTTAATCTAAAGGAAGGTCTTTATAATAGGTCCTAGATAGTTATTATAAAGCTATAGAACTATTACATTAAGGGTTATCTACTAGAAGGGGACTTTAATAGAGAGTTATAAACGATTCCCTAGATTAAACTCTCTTTAGGCAAGAAGGAACTTACCTTTATATTAACCTACAAGTAGTTTCTAGTCTGCATTTGCTTTATAATAACTATTAATAAGGCCTAAGGGTAGTCTTTTAATATGGTTAAAGTAGATTTATAGATATAGGTTTTCTCTTATAAGTAGTTTTATATAGTAGTCTTGCAGGTATCTTCTATAAGTAGTCTATAGATTCTTCTTCCTCTAGATAAAGAGATAACTACTAATATAGTCTAGCTAGAAGTATTATAGGATCTTTAATACTTAGGTTTTCTTATATAGTATACTCTTTTGTAGGTATTATTTGCTTTTCATTCCTATTTATTATATACCCTTAAGTAAGAGACCTTTAATAGGATTTATAACTCTATGCTTAATAACTGTCCCTATCTTACCTTTAGTTCTAGCTCTAGCTCTAACTCCTCTACCTCCTAGATCTTTCTCTCCTTCTCCTCCTCTACTTCTACTTCCTTCTTATATAGTTCTACTAACTCCTTAAATAGAACCGCAAAGTAGTAGGCACGTATAGTAGCTAAACGGTAGTATAGCAAGCTTATATTAGGTTAGAATTATCTATAAAATATATAGAGGATTAGTTAAAGAGTATTTATAAACTTAGGGTCTACTAGGAGCGACCTAGGTAGATATATAAAGATAGGGAGCAACTAGGTCTAAGTAGTAAGATTTATAAAAAGGCTCTTTAAGGCAAGTAGGAGATAGTAGTAATAGTAATAGTAATAGAGATTAAAGGGGGTACTTGCTAAGTATAGCTAGGATAGTATAGCAAGAGCAATAGCCTAAAGGTTAGCTAGAGGGAGCTAGTATAGTAGTAGTAGTAGCAGTAGGAGGACCTATAAAGATAAAAGTAGGGCCTAGAAGCTATAATATATTAGTAGTAGTCTATAAACTTAAGGGAAAATGAATAGTTAACTTATAGAACGAATAGCAACTTCCTTTACTACTATAATAGCAGTTAGCATAACTTCCTCTAAAATAGCCTAGGGCTATAATATATAGGGTCTAGCGACTACTACTACCCGTATAATACTTGTATGCCTAAGATATAACTTGACTAGCCGCCTAGCTAAGCTATACCTCAAAGTTTGAGCTATAGGCTATAGTAATATTATAGCTAGGATAAGGTTCAGGTTAGTAGAATAGAAAAAGAGCTAGTAGGCTAGCTGCTAGAATAGATTAGTAGCTAAGAAGCGCAGGTAGGATAGCTATAATAGTAGGCTATATACTATTAGTTATAAGTCTAGAATCTATAATTTAGGATAGTAGAACTTATATTTACAGAAGGTAGAATAGGTAAAGCAGTAGTAGTAGTAGTAGTTATAGGACTAGGCAAAGTAGTAGTAGTAGTAGTAGTTATAGGCCTAGTAGGCAGGTTGATAGATATGAAGCTTAATATCCTACGGACCGTTAGCTATATATAGTATATATATTATATAGTCTATAATATATATAGTTGATTATTTAGGGGCTACTAAAAAGAAAGAAAAGAAGAAGCAAAAATAGATCAAAAGAAAAGTAGATATACCTACCTAACTTTACTAAATTAGGAATTATACTTGTAATCTAGTATAGTTCTATTTACTTTTATAAATTATTATTTACTATTATCTCTATACTATTATACTATTGCAGCTGCATTTCGGACTTTACCCCTTTATAGATTCGGATTTTAACCCTTTATAGAGATCTAGACATATGATAAAAGACGCTTAATCTACCCGAGGCCCCTCCGGTGCGAGCTTGCGAGCACCGAGGGGACTCGTATCATAGAAGCTACTCCTTTTCAGTTCACGCTCGGATTACTAACCATAGTATATATAAAAGAGATCTTGCATTTTATAGACTACATAGTATGAGAGAATAATCAATGCAGACAAGTATCCTACATGGTCGCTCTTGCTAACTATAGTTTTTCGGCAAAATCTCGATTTTTGATACTAGTTATTTATAGTGCTGGTGCTGGAGCTAAAGTTAGAAATGGCACTTGGTCTTTGCCAGTCCGAATAATGAATTTTATAAATTTGCGCACACACACTCCGATTCTGCACAGTTCAATTCTATAAAATCCAAACACTCCGAGTCTGTACACTCGAAGTTGAAGTAAAGTCATATATCACGCAAACATGGATGCTCCGGATGCGGAGATGACAGATCCCACGGGACAGCAATCACAACCACCACCTGCGCAGCCGCAGCCGCAACCCACCACCCCATCGAGGAAGCGGAGATACCGCGAGAGCATGCAGGACATGTCTTACAATGAGTCAGTCACCGAACTTCACGATCTGAGTCTGCTGGATTTGAGCCCCAGTACCACGAAAATAATCAACATAATGGTCACCGATTGCAAGGCTTTGGAGAAACTCGACAGAGACGCCGCGGAATACTCAAGGAGGTCAGCGCAGCTCTTGAGGTCCGAGGTCTTCCTCAAAGATATCTTGGTAAATGATACCAAATACCTTGACTTGATGAAGCAACATGAAGAAGTTATCGAGCAAAAGAAGATCTTGGCTCTGGGCGACTACCACCGCTTCAATTATAATCAGCTAAAGGCTGTAGCGAGAGAGGTCCTCAGGGAGAAAAATCAAAGCAAGACAAAGAAGGAGCAAGTGCACAACCCCCTCTCCTCGAAGTCATGCAAAGATATTCTGGAGTGTTTACAAGAAGAGTCGAAGGCGGTGAAAGAGTACATGACGGCTGCGAAGGCTCAGAAGAATCACGGTGGCCCAAAGCCACCGTTGCCTCTTAGTACATTGACAGATTTCTTGGAGGAAACCGTATCGAGAATGCCGGGATGGACAATGCACCAGATGAATTTCGAACTCGAAGAATACGCGAGGAGGAATGAAGAAGCGCACACCAGTATAGAGGAGTGGATTCAGGGGGCCAAGAACGATGCGAACTCGGCCTCTGAAAAATGGGGATTGGTGGCCCAGATTATCTTGAAGGACAAGCAAATTCTCAGCGATGGAGGCGGACCCAGGCATCTGAAGAACCGACCAACCGAAATCATGATGAGCATTACCTTGTTTCAACAACAAATATTCACGTCGCTTGTCACCAAACTTGACGCTGAAACATTTGTCAAAGAACCTGTCTCTTGGACCCTTACAGAGCAATACGTGCCAAAGGAGAAGAAGAAAAGCACGGATGCTGCGCTCTTGATTAAAGCGTTTCAGCCATCGGATGAAGAGGGTGCAGCCCTGAAAGCAACTTTCCTTGACGCAGAGGCCAAGGAAGAAAAAGAAAGAGTTATGTGGGAGAAGGAGCGGGGGGTAGTGAAGGAAGCGGAGAAAGCGCGGGAAAATGCATTGAAGGTCTATACGAAGGCTCAAACGAAGACACAAGAGGCAGGAGAGGCATGGGTCAAAAGGTACGGAGCTAGTACATAAGGGCATGATAGATAATACTTCGAGGCTCGCGGAATATATATATACAGCGTTTCAAATCTCCTAGTTTTCCAACTTGCAAAACGCCTTCGTCGCTTACTTTTCGTCGATCATATACTCTAAAAGCAAAAATGAAGAAGAAACTCATATAAATCTAGACTTGCAGGAATAACCAAAAAAACATTGAACTTTCAATTTTTCCAATTCACACTTGCAAATTGTTAAGATTGGTCCCTTGGGCCTTATCCCCCTAGCTAAGAGCACCCCAAGTGAGCCAACCTTATTTGACTGTTTTGTTAAATACCTTTGCTTATTTGAACTTATACACATTCAATGTTTCGAACATCCGTTGCCGAAGAAGCTCCTTAGCTCTTTTCTTCACCTTCGTTATAGCGGATCTCTCGCAGACCTCATCTTATTCCAAATCCGTCGCGCCCTCTCACAAGTCTTCACATGCACCAAAAACCCCTCCTTACTCCACGTCCTCAACATGCTCTTCTCCAGTGGCTCTAGTCCAGCCCACCCCGCAACCCAGCCCTCATCCTCCTCACCGAGCCCAATAGTCGGCACATTCCGCTCAACCTGAAACCACCTCAGCGCAGCATCATTACAGCCTCGACACCAAAGCCCATTCCTCACTCTGTCAAAAGCATCTCGTTCCTTTGGATTGATAGTCGGAAACATCATGGCGCCAACATACTTGCGGCACTTGTACCCAAAGGCACTTATGCCGATCGGTAATCCATAGCGGGGATTTACGTTTGAGCGCTGGCTCTCGAACGTAAAGGCTGGGTTTCGCTCTGGCTCGATTGCGAAGATGGGATTCGGTTCATCGAAATCGATGGATTTCATGCGTGCTTTTTGGCGGCGGAGCTCCCGTTTCTTTTCAATGTCTGCATACCACTTCGCCCTATCTCCTTTGTAAGACTCTAGAGCAATGCGCTCGACGTCGCTAGCGAGATATAGCTTCAGCTCCCCGCTAACCCTCCTTTGCATGCGCGAATACAGGTTCTTGGGGTAGGTCAGACAGGGCAGGCGTTTCACCTTGCCTTTTGGTATACAGAACTGCTTTAAGATCATCTTGTCGCCGAGTGGTATTAAGCGGAGTTCTTTGTTGCGGCACAGGCAGTTGAAGCATGCCCGGCGACATCTGAGGAGGAAGAGAAATTGGCCGTGATCACCGCACCAGAAACAGCTCTCGCTGGTGAGCTCGCGGTGGAAGTTGTGTAGGGTAGGACGATTATCCGTCGAGGTTTGTCTCAAGGCTCTCAAGAGGGGTGACACTTGCTCCGCGTTCTGCACCAGGCCACGGATTTCGGGCGAGCTGTCGACGATGCCTCTGAAGGCATAGTTTGACAAGCGGACATTTCCTAGTGTGTGCAGGTCGACGCTTGAGAGGATCTGATGCAGGAGTTCTAGTGGTAAAGTGGAAAAACGGCCGTAGGATAGGGGGCGATGGGAAAGAGATCTGGGCTGGATGGGATGAGAGGGGGGAAAGTAGAGGATGTGTCCGAAGAATGGGTCTACTGCTTCGGGGCGATGAGAAAGTGTGATGATCTTATGCCACTCTTCTAGTTCTCGATCGTGGTGTGGAGGTATGGCCATGGTTACTACTAACTAGAGAAGATTCAGGCGTTAGGCTTGGAGTGAAAATGCCAAGAGCCGGGGTGGCTGCGGGGTTGCACGTGCCTGAACCTCCGAAGGACTTCAATACTTCGATACTTGGATATCACTCACCATCTTTGATAAGTACGCGAGAATAGTATGTTGAGGTAAATAATGAAAAGGAGGGGCTTCCATGATCCCGAAACTTGTATAAAGGGGCACGACTGGATTTAGAATCTAGAAGCTTGCCAACTTGACCAGTTTTGATCTAACCCTCCCACAGTATGAATCAGGAAGTCAGACTACATTGTAATATATTACTTCTTTATATTCTACATCGAACGAGTACCGACATCGAACCATCTCATCCATTTGGCAATTTCAAATCCACGTGACTGGACTAGACTGGAACAGTAATATCATCAGCTACGTAGATTTGTTTAGGTTTATCCGTTCATCTGATCAAAGCCTTTTTTTAAATTATAAGTAACATAAACATCTTGAAAGAAGAAACATTAATGGTTTATATCATCTGATATGTATTGAGCAGCCCCGTCTTCCCCATCCATATCCACTTATTAGTCCACTGGACCCCTTTTCTCTAAAGCATACTACCAGTGAATACTCGGCAGGTCAGCCAATCAGCGTTCCCCCCTCTTCCGTTTCAGATGATAGCACCGGCGGTGTTCCTGGATCGTCACGCTAAACTTTCGGGGTTTGGTGCGTGCATTAGATACCGACGGCGCTTTTCCTCCCTTTACTCCGTATGTGATGTGTTACTCGTACTGTATAAAGAAGAAATGGGCAGGACAAAGAGATCATCTGGATCCGGAATTCCTTTGTGTTCATGTAATCCGGTAATTGGATATCGATCACCAGTAACCTAGAGGCAATACATTAATGGTGGCTGAATACTAGAATGACGGGATCCGACTTATAGAATGCATTTATCGCCGAGTGTTTAGCAACTTTGCTGAGGCGTTTTATACCCATTTGAGGTCACAATAATCAACTCTGCTCATACACGCACCAGGGCAGCGGTTGAATTAATCAAGAGAAGTTAATAATGATTACAGTATATGAACTAACCAAGACTACCTTACCTAACTGATGCCACCATTACCTCGCCAAGTGACTTATTCCGTACACCGCTCTTAGTATATCCTTACTAGATCACGACGTTGAGTTTTGCTGCATGTAGCATTGTACCGGCACTGTACGAGTATCTGTACGAGATTCCCGAGTTCAATCCAGGTACAGAAGTCACCCCTGATTAACTTCCTCTGATTTCTGCCAATAAATCAAAATACTCCGTAACCAGCACAACAACATTGCATTCCATACATCATCCCATTATTCGTAGGCGAGGTTTCATCTCTGATGCTACAGTACGCAGGAATGGTCGGATGGGGGACTGTAGATGTGACTTTTATAGAAAGAACATAGAATAGAATTGAATAGGACAGGACAGGGGTAATAGGCAATGCAATGCAATTCAGCGCTATCGGGACATCACGAATACAAGCCATGACATTATATACCATATCTCAACACCCTGCGTCTTGCTCTATTATTGCTGTTTCCATTGCTCTCTCTATTCCTGTTCCTATTCCCATCTCTGATTCCTCATTCCTTCCTTCCTTCCTTCCCCCCTGCCCAGCCAGTACAAGCCGCGCCATCGTGCACCACCAAAGTCTAAAACAGTCTCCGCCGCCGCGCTTCGCACGCACCACTTCTGTATCTGTCAACGTCGCCCGCTGGAGACACCAGCGCCTTTTCTATATTGATCTACGCATCTGTAACACGGGTCACGGTTCAAGCCTCAAGGTCCCTGGCACCTGGCACTCGGAGGGCTGTGCATTCGAGACGACCAGGACGCCCGCCAGCCAGCCAGCCAGCCAGTCACTTAGCCAGTCAGTTAGCCAGTCAGCCAGTTAGCCAGCGCTCGAAAGGGCCCCGGAAGGAGGTGAGGCCCTCGACGAAGCACCCGACCAAACCACACCAGGCCTGGAGAGACCAGCGCAGTGCGGCGCATCGGAGCGCATCGTCAGTCAGCATGGGCAGTAAAGAAGACATGGCTCACCAAGCTCGCAAATCTAGTCCTCCCCAACCCCTGACCCTCGGTGTCGGATCGAACTTCAACAACCCCCTTTCACAGCAGCTATTCTCGACCATTGATAGTCCCAGTCCCAAGTCTCCCTTGAGCCCCATCTCTCCGAAATCCCCAAGATCCCCTTTCAGGCTCAGCACAAAGAAAGGTCAATACCAAGGCGAGCACCCGTCTATACAGCTGCAACCAGCCGAATCGCAGCCATCCCGAACCACTCTTCCTCCCTCCCAGAACACCGTCTCCTTGCCCTCCTTACAACAAGATTCCGGCAACACTGCCGTTGGACAAAAAAGACAGGAACCAGAACGCGACCGGCCTGCCAGGACTGGCTTCTTTTCCAATTATAAGGCTTCGAAGAGTTCAAGTCGTCTTCAGAATTCAAATACTGTTAGACTAGTCACCGAGGACAGCATGTCCAGAGACACAGAACGTCCCACCATGCCGGGGAGATTTCCATCGAAGGAACATGCTAGAGCTGGTACGACCTTTCATGCTCTTGCTCCATCTTTTTGCAACTACTAATTGATATTTGTATTGTTAGAATCCAGCGTTGATCGATCCACAGTCAGAAAGCCTGTCGGCAGTGCAGCCAAATCAGATGCTTCCTTGAATACCACAGCAGATCCTCCACCCACGTCCTCGAATCCGAACATGCTCAGGAAAAACAAACCGAAACCTTTCAGCCTTTTGTCGAGAAACAAGTCGATACGAGACGAACAAAGCCCCCGCGAGCTTTCCCCCACCGACAAACCCACAGCGCCAGAACGGGCACAAACATCACACGCACATAGCAATTCTATGAAGACTGCTCCCCTGCGGCCTGAAACCGACAAGTCATTTAGGGAAATGATGAGTTCAAATGTCCGTCAACATTCTGAGGATCGAAAGCATACCCAAACAAGAGACTCCTCGCGGGGCAAGGATGGTAGAGAGAATGGAAGACTGCAGCCATCTCAGGTGAAGGACACGAATCAGCATGGGCGGACTCAAACATTTTCATCTTCGTTACGGGACGGCGGTGGGCCTCATGGTTTTTTGAACAACCTCAAGAGTTCCGCAACAAAGGGCGCAGGGGCTCTAAGCAAGGGATTTTTTGGAAAGGGGAGCCGAAGTGGCAGCACGAACGAGAGGGAAGTGCCAGTGGATGACGAGCATTACGAGTTAAAAGTCATCAATAGACCGCTTATTGAGCAGACACGACTTACACGGATATCCAAGAAGCTGGAGGATTCTAGAGACAAGACCGAGTTTTGGATGCCCGCGTTTCCATGGAGGGCCATTGATTATCTGAACTACAAGGGTAGTGATGTTGAGGGCTTGTATCGGGTACCTGGAAGCGGACCGCAAATCAAAAGGTGGCAGAGGAGATTTGACGAGGGTCAGTAAACGCATTGTTTGAGACGACGCACATGCTGACACTTATCAGAACTTGATATCGATCTTTTCGCGCAAGCCGACTTATATGATATAAATATCATCGGCTCCATGCTGAAGGCTTGGCTCCGTGAGCTTCCCGATGAGCTGTTACCAAAAGCTGCCCAAGATCGGATAGCGAGAGAGTGCAATGGTTCGGAAACTGTTCCGCAGTTGCTTATTGATGAGTTATCGAATCTCTCGCCATTCAACTATTACCTCCTCTTTGCCATCACCTGCCATCTCTCCCTCCTACTCGCCCACGCCGAAAAGAACAAAATGGACTTCCGAAACTTATGTATTTGTTTCCAACCCTGTATGAAGATTGACGCCTTTTGTTTCAAATTTCTCGTTTGCGATTGGAGAGACTGTTGGAAAGGCTGCAAGACTGAGGGGTACTATACAGAGCAGGAGTATCTGCTCTTTGATGCCCAGCCCCCAAGCAGCGCAGGGGGTCAGAGCAGCATCGCGGTTGAAAGCATCGATGAGCGGAATGTGTCAAGCTCGGATAGCAGCAAACCTTCCAGTGTGAGTATTGATAACCAGGGTCAAAAGTCGACCCAGGCACAGAATGCCGCTAAGAAGTTGCCCTTAAGCCAAAGCACGGGAAGCATGAGTACCGTCAGCACCAATCTGACGGTGGTGGAAGAGCGGACGCCGCCGCGGAGGAACGGTGATATGAGACCTTTGAGTCCGATCCAGCCGCTGAGCCCAATTGGCTTTTGAGGCGAGTACGATAGCTTCTCAAACTTTCTGTAGAAAGACATTACCCTCGAACTACCTCCATCGTATACGAGTCAAGAGGATGGCAAGCCATACAATTGCCTGCACGACTTAAAACGGAAGAGTGGAACCCAAAATATCATCAACCACAACCAAAACCACGAGTTTCCTATCATTCAGCAACCGCCTCAAAAGGCACCTCGAAAACCTTTCTTTTTAAGAATTTGTCCTTGCATCAATCGACTTTCTCTTTGCTCTTCCAAAATGACGAAAAATGCATGCATGTTTGTTGAATACCCCAGCGTTGCACGTATCATATGGCGGTGGCCTTTTATCGATTTTTCTTTCCTCGCGTTGATTGCACAAAATGGATTTAATCAGGTGTGGAGGGAGGAATATTGGAAAGAAAGTTTGGATTTCAATAGAGCATGGAACGACCTGTACGATAATTTCGTTGGCGAAAGGGGAAGTTGAAAGGGTATGGAATGATATGAAGATTCCGTGAGCCATGAAGGAATGGGTGATGGGGTATATAGTATACGGGATGAAGTACTACCTACTTGGAGCTTATGAACCGTTGGTGACCTGTATAACCTAATGGGAACGGTGCTTTGATGTCATGGAATACAGGTTAGATTCTGTTGTTTGCAAGATAGATACAAGCTCGTCTTTCAGTACCTCAACACAACACTTTTCCCAACCGGTATCTATCACAGCCCCCGAACGCCAAGAAAGCAGAACATCCCTCCAAACGCCAGACCACCATTGATTGATGTCACACCCACACCTACTTCCCGCCCCTCTTCTGCCCCTTCTCATTCTTCCTCTGCAGCCTCTCGTTCCTCCTAACCTTCTCCTTCCTCTCCCTCCTCCCATCGCCCCGCTGCTCCTCCCCGTCCTTGCGCTTCTTGTCGTCCACCTCTACTATCCAATCGCCCTCGCCTTCCTTGTTCTTGCCCTTGTATCCCCATTTCGGCACCCATTCGCCGGTGGCCTCGTCGTAGACGAGCTTCTTGCGGGCTTCGGCTGTCTTGGGCTTGATGCCCTTTTTGGCGGCGAAGCGCGACCAGGTGGTTTCTTTCTTGGGGGGTGGGAGGGGCTGGGTGGTGTTAGATAATGGGTTAGGTGATGGGTTTAGGTATTGGAGTTGGGGATGGGATTGGGAAGAGGGGAAACGGGATTGGGATTGAGAATGGGAAGAGGGGGGGAAGAAGGGAACGTACTTTTTCTCTAGGCAATCGGGTTTCGATTGCTGGGAGCGAAAGTAATACTCCGCCTGGCGTATCGGTAATTGGACATGTGCTCAACAGCTGGTTTAACAGCGCTTGTGCTCCATCTCGTGCCGTCGCTGCTAGGTCGCTCTCCAGGTTGCTGGATGTCGAGAGGGAGAGCGGGTTTGGGTCGGCGGCGAGGAGGAGGCCGAGATCGAAAGTGTAGGGAGTTGGTTTGGAGACTGTTACCGGGAGCGGGGCTTGTTTTTCTGCGGTTTCTGCCATTTTTGCGGTGGTGTTGTAATTTGGAGTTTTGTTGGAAAAGAAGCTTGTGCTTGCTTGATATCAAAATCTCGATAACGAAACTTTTTTGGAGTTAAAGCGGGGCACGCGGACTAAGCGCCGCATTTTAGCACCCGAGCTACAATTTCTTGATGCAACGGCAACTGACTGCACTTTGTAACATCAAGTGAAGCTCCATCAGGGGAACGCACAACAACATGGCCACTCCACTCCCCCTCAATTGCTGGAGGCAGAAATGTCTGTCTCGGCCATTCCCCAGCACGAGACTCTTCTCCACCACATCCACCAAACTCGCACTCCCTGTGGCAACGAAGAAATCAGGCGCGACTGTCAAAGGCCAAAAGAAATCAGCCCGCATCAAGTCCAAAGCCCCGCCGAAATCAACCGCTAAGCCCCCTATGCCCGGCGAGAGGAAGGCAATGCGGAAGCGCATTGTGCTCAGTAATACGAATGCGCTGGAGGTGGATGGGCTGGTGGATTTGAGCCGCGAGATGACCGGGAGTTTGCAGAACCATGCTGGGAAGGTTGTGGGGCTTGAGGGGGCCACGGTCGACGGATTGAGGGCTGTGGAGGCGTTCAAGACGACGCAGGGCTGGGGGTTGTTTAGACGACCTGCTGTGCTGATTAGGGAGGAGAGTGTGCAGTTGGGGAGGAGGCTGGTGGGTGTTGAACAAGGGAAAGAGACGTTGAGGGTTGTGGTTGATGGCGCAAAGGGGACGGGAAAGAGTATGTTGTTGCTGCAGGCTATGGCTACGGCTTTTGTAAGAGGTTGGATTGTGCTTAATGTCCCGGAAGGTATGTCATCGTTTCCTTCCCCTGTTCAATTGGGATAATACAGTACTGATGAGATGATAGCCCAAGAAGTCGTCAATGCAGTCAACGACTACGCTGCCATTCCGGGCACTACACCAACCCTCTGGTCCCAGCCAGCATACACGGCGAATTGGCTTGCTCAGATTGCTAAAGCTAACGGCCCTATTCTGAACACTCTTAAAGTCTCGCAAAAACACAACCTTCCCATCACCGTCCCATCCGACACCACACTCACTCGCCTCTGCGAGCTTGGAGCCAGAGACTCAGATGCAGCATGGCCTGTATTCCAAGCGCTCTGGTCCGAGATCACGGCTCCTGGCCGTCCACCCATTCTCATGGCTGTAGACAGCTTGAGCTATATCATGGATCTGAGCCAATACCGCGATCCGGACTTCAATCTCATCCATTCCCACGATCTCGTGCTCGTGAAACACTTGACGGACTATTTATCAGGAACTCGGACTTTGCCGAATGGAGGTGCTATCCTCGCCGCTACGTCAAGAAGTCATGCTCCTGTTTCGCTGAGCATGAACCTCGCCATAACACAGCAAGTAGAACGGCAAAAGGGCGAGGAGATCACAGAGCGCGATCCGTATGAGCGGAAATACGACCAGCGTGCGGAGAGCTCGCTCAAGGGAGTAGAGGTGTTGATGTTGAAGGGACTGAGTAAGGTGGAGGCAAGGGGACTAATGGAGTATTGGGCTGCGAGTGGGGTATTGAGGCAGAGGGTTGATGAGAGGACTGTTGCGGAGAAGTGGGCCTTGGCTGGGAATGGTGTCGTGGGTGAGATTCAGAGGGGGGCCTTGAGGATGAGGATATAGATGGATGATGAGGCTGAGGCTGTGGTGATGTATTATATATGACACTTGTATTGAGGCGTGGATAGATGTGTGAACATACTCATGTACTATATGTACGCGGAAACTGGTTCTATCTCTCATCGTCGCGTAGGGTCGCGAGTTACCTTCCAATTCTCTTGCGCTTATTCACTTGTCTCGTTTGCGAAATCTACAAACCATGTTCTTTACACTTCCTGTTCATTGTCAATTCTCGACAAAGACTAAATATTTTGCGATATTGTGGCGACGGACGCCAGATCAATAAACATCATGGTAGGTGTTTACTGCAACTACATCTTATGTTGTTAAGGAGGCTGACCGTGTCCTAGTCTGACTCCGATATTCAGATGGGTGAACAAGCTGGAGAGCCTTCTGCGGGCCCACTAGGTACGGTCTCTTTTCCCTCAAGAGGGATATTGGAGACTTAAGACTGACATTGTGAAGCAGGATCGGCCGATAGCAAGGATGTCGCAGTGCACGATATCTTGGATGTCGACGATTTCTCGGTCTCTGATGAGATATCGCACAGCAGTGCGTCGGAACATGAGGATAATAGGCCAAGTGAATGGTTGGATGTAACTATGGGTGACCAAGAGGGGCCAGTGCAGACATCTGGACAGCTGGATGGTCCGACACGTCGCGCTCTTGGAACACCATATGATGATGATTCTGAGTATGAGGATGAATATGAGGCGAGGGATATTTTCGACGACGATCTTGATAGTGACGGGGTCCCTGACCATAGCAGTGAAGACTCTGCAAGTGATAGAGAACTTGATGAGCCCGAGAGTGTAGTAAGTTATCCCGCTCCGCACTGTCTGAAGCACGCATTTGAACATGTTCTAAGCCTGAGTAGATGCAGGCTGTCAAAATCGAAGCCACCCCAGATGCATATACTGCTTTTGGCTCGAAGCCCAAAGGTAATGACTCTGATGCTTGCCACGGCGAGTCTGAAGCCGATGCCTCTCTTCTTGCGGTTGCCGAAAGGGTCGATAGCGATAAAATCAAGCATGAAGATGGTTCTGGTCCCCTTAACAACGAGACTAGAGATCTGATCATACCAGAAATGACCGAAACTGCCCTAATTCCCCTCAAGACATTCGCCCAGCTTCAAGACCAAAAGTATGAACTGCTCTATCAAAAGTCAGAAGCCGACTCGGGTGCTGATATAATTCGAGACGAGATCCTCGGGCTCCAGGAGGAACAAAGCCGTATGGCCCGTATCGAGGTGAAATTGAAGGACAAGCACGCAGCGCTGAAAACTGCAGTAGCGAAACAGCATTCCGCCGACGATACCCTGACCTCTTACTTCCAAGCCGCAGGTATCTCTCGGGAGCTCTACAATGCTTATGAAGCTTTCTGCGAAAGCCTTGACCCGAAATTCGGACAACGCGGTGGCTTCGACATCACCTGCAACGAAGACCACGGGGGTAATTACATCCGCTATGATCCTGACCTTGCCCTCTTCAAGAAGTTCGTCGAAGTGCCGTACTCGACGTGCAATTTTCGATCCGAAGCTTCTGTTGAAGAGACATGGCGGGGGCAGGCAAAGGAATACGTCGTCCAATTCTGGCCCCTGCAATCTCCTGACCCTCTGCACGGCACTGCTGCAACATGGGGAGACCAATACGTAAGTGTTCATCCATGCCTCCTCTCCTCTCCTCCCCTCTCCTCTCCCCTCTTCTGCCGATATACTAATGTCCCTCGCAGCCTGACCTCTACACCCTCGCCACGACGGCTGCGCGCTCCGGCTCAGGTGCTGCCCTAGAAATGCTGGTTGCTCTCCCAGACATGCATTCCTCTTTCGCTAGCGGCTGGCTGTTCGACTACCAGTTTGAACCCAAGCTATGCAACGGGTCTGTTGTGGGCAAGCGTTGGAGATTCCGTTCCGCGCACCAGATTGATACTCCGGTTAACAGAAAGGAGACAAAGAGACGTTTAGAGCTATTGCTAAGGCACGGGAGCGTTCGCTGAGTTTGCGTGGATGTGGGGTAGCTCACTGTGACTTAGTTGATTGGGCAGACTGGCAATAGAGTTCTCAATCTGAAACTAAGTCTTCGGGTTATGAGATTTTCCCGCTGGAGATCGGGGGAGATCAGGGTTAGATGCAATCTACTCGTTGCTGATCACTGACAATGATGCCTGCTTTATACGTCATGATCTAAGTGTACATTGACATAATCCCATCGCTAGAAATGCCCATGCACATGCATGTTATAGACAAGCTTTCTTTCTCAAATTCCCAATTTGACTTCTTTTCCATCAACCTTCTAACTAGAGAGCCCTTTATTTTGGTCGGTTCGAGTTGTTAGGTGCAGATGTATTTTTGTTTTGAGACATTATGAGTCGATTGTGGTAGCGCTTCATTCTTTAATATTGAGTGTCTTCTCAGAGCTATCAGATGGTCTGCCTGTTATTAGACATGTCATATCTATATATGTCTAAGATGTGACTCGTGTACACAGTCGCGTCCAACGCCCACCACGGCTAGTGAGCAAAACGGAAATCAAGCCTGCGATTCCCAGGTGTAAGTGGGTAGTTTTAAAAGACTATGGATTTCAGATATAGCATACCGTTTGTTTCCCTTGTCTTCAGTAGTCTCGAGGTAATGTAGCTTTTGCTCGCGGGACATGGAATCCCAAATCTGCTCGCGCTTGCTAGGAAACAGCAGGCTGGCTTTAGTCCAAAGTCGCGAGAGAAAGCATCTGGGGACTTGATGGACTTACGCGTTCTTCCAGAAGTAGTAGGCTTTGGCGCCAATGAAGAGGCAGAAGTTCCAGGCTGCGAGGCCGAGGAGGACTTTGTTGCCGGTGCGGTAGAGAGGCTTGTCTTTCTCGCGGTAGATCTGGAGGTGTGTAAGTGGGGGAATTGTCAGGAGAGGAGATGGGTGTGGGGCTCGAACCTGTGTTGATATGATGTTGCTTGCTTGCACGGTCATGTTGTATAATGAGGACCCGACGGTCCGGGTCCGTACAGTCCCGGCGTTTCTACTGGTGATTGCAACTACAGCATTTCAGTCTCAGCAACTGTTGGTCCGGTATGGGGCTTTTGTTTGCACTGACCTAGTATAGCGTGGACATACGGATACCCGACAATCAGAGATGAAATTGCATAACGAACCCATTGTGCGTGGGCAAACTCGGTAGGTAAAACCTCCAAGGCAATGAGTAAGGGAATGACCCAGATCTGACTGAAGAGTCCTACGAGGAATCTCTGGTTGACCTTTTCTGAGAGCCAAGTCCAGAAAAGCAGCTGGATAATGAACAAGACACTCGATGGGATGATTAGAAGATTTGTGTTGAACGTTGAAAACCCGAGGGACTTTAGGGTTAGAGTGAGATAGTTCGCTGGTGGTGTCTGAATTTCCAACATAAGCGGTGTTCGAAACTAGATGTGAAGAAAGACTTACCATTGGAATAGTCCAGGTCAGCCCAATCAGGTAAATCGGCCACCTAAACGTTATTAAATCTGCATGCAGGATAAAGAATAGATCACAATCTTACATGTCGTAGTCTTTCAGACTTTCCCATAGTAACTTTGGGGTTATTGCTTGTCTCTACTTTCATGTCAGTGATTATATCGACCAAACCCCCTCACGAGTACAAACATTATGCATAGTAGCTTTCCCAGGGTCATCACGCAAGATCCGAGTAACCATGATAACCTCCTGATGATCTGTAAACCAGCCTTTCTTCCCCCGAAACCAGCCTTTTAATCCATGGGCCTTGGTTTGTGTAGGTGAAGGAGGGAGATAGAACCTGCTGGCATTAGCACATTTACGTATACAGTATCCTGCGACATTCAAGATCCTTCTTACCAGGAAAGCACGCCAATGAGACCGGTAAGCCCGCCTTCGATTGCAAAGAGCCAACGCCACCCTTCCATACCACCATGGCCGCGAAGACGAAGAATCCCGTATGCCAAAAAGGCTGACACGATGCTCGTAGTCATATAAGAGGTCCAAAACCAAGCGAGGCGAACGGGTAGCTCCTTGTTCTTGTAGAAATAGCTCAGGTATAAAACCACCTATGCCAGTTAGCTTTTTGATATAGGCAAGCTCCCAGCCGTTGAGTCTTACATCTGGTATAAAGCCACTGTCATAGTTTTGAAAGTTAGCTCTTGAGCCTTTGGAGAATGGTTTGTTGGCAGGAGCGAACATACCCTTCGCAAAGTCCAAGTAGAAATCGAGTTATGTAGAAAGTTGTACGGCCTGTGATTTTCATTTGACAAATGGCAACAATACTGAATATTGGTGTCAACTAAATCACTGCATACTGGCTGCAATTTACATACCTCCACAAAGACATCTGAAGTCTAAAGATTGGGTAGAAATTAGTCAAATAGCAACTTGAAATAAAGACGACAATTCTCACGGTATCCAATTATCTGGGCCAACCTTCTTGCTGATCAGCTGAGACGGAAGCTCAGCAAAGAGGAACGAGCAGTAGAAAATAGACATTCCGTTGTTGTAATCATTAGTGTTCATGTTTAGGTCACCTGCAAATCTCATCAGTCATGAGGCATTTTGGAAGCACCTACACTAAAAACTCGCAGCACTTACTTAACATATTGTCTGACAAAGCCTGAGAGATATTGCCTCGATCCAGTTGTAATGCAAAGAACATCATACATGCTGGCAGACAAATCCTCCAGTCAAGCTGTATTGAGCAACATGTCAGTAAAAAGTAATGGAAGCCACGATGAAGGACCTCTCACCGTCCGAATAAGTTTTCGCTCCTCTTCTTCGGTCCAAGTAGCGTTTGGGTCGAATCGGTGACGGCCCTCGTACTTCTCGACAGGTTGGTAAAGCGCCGCAGCCTTGGAATCATCGAATACACTGCCTTGAACAGTTTGCCCGCCGCTAGTCTCGATGTCTTCTTTGATCGAAGTGGAAGAAGAGCTCGATACTGCAACTACTGGGTCCACGGCCGCAAAGCTGACATCTGGACCACCAATCTTCCACCATGACTTCTTGGGGGCTTGCGTGGTAGGGATTTGGACGCTTTCACCACCACTATCGTTCACGTTTGAGCCAGCACCCTTCTCGTCTGATTGAGACATCTGTAAGACTTCCGGCTCGGTTTCTGTGTACCAGGTGTCGAAATAAATACTTGAAGCTCAGTAGAACAATTCCCGAAGTCAAGGACTTTTATCATGATATGCGAGCTTGTCCGAAATAAAATAAATTTCCACAGCAAGAAAGGCGTGATCCGCGGCGAATTGCAGGGTTGCAGGGTTGCGAATGGCATCATCTTTGGCGTCAAGCACGAATTCCCCAAACAAGGGATCCAGCACCCCACGCGCCAACGAAATCGTCACAATCGGAACAAATAAAGAGGCCGCTCTTATCTCTCTAGCCACTGTATCCCCTAGATAGCCAGGGAATACCTGGGCGCGGCTCCATTCCAATATTCATGAGAACATTCTGTGACATGTGACCCATAGTAATTGAGAGAATAAGTGTGCCGTTGCTCTCTTTGTTCGTGCAGGGCGCCGCGCCACGGGAAAAGCCCGGTGGCAAGTACACTGTTCTCCAAAGTCCAGACTGGGGGTCTTGCCCAGGTGACGGACGATTGCGTAACGATATCGGATTTGAAACAAATCGAACGGAGATGGCTCGCATTTGAGATGGATGATGAAATGAAGCTTCTTCTGGACTTTTACTAAAGCTAATCATAAAGGGGTTGTCGATTTGTCAATTACTTCGCGGACCCCTTACTGCAAGCGAGCCGCACGCACTACTGGGCGAGTTTGATAGGGGTGAATAGACTCCGAAGTGTGACAGCTAATCAAGCATGCAATGTCATACCCGTTCGAATTCCTCTCGCACAGAAAAAGCCATACCAGCAAAACATCCAATCCTAGTATTTTCGAATTCCACTCCGCACATCTCTGTGCAAATCACCTACACCAAGCCCTGCAAATGCGCCGGAGACCCCGAGAGAATTCATATCACAAACCCTGGTGCTACTCGCGCCATGAAGCATCATCACCACCACCACCACCACCATGGCAAATACAATGGCAGCTACGAGGCAACGCTTTGCCTCTCTCAATACTCCACGGAACCTCACGAGTCTCAAGAACCGTCAGAATGGTATGCTTCTGCTCCACTACCACCTACAAATCGATATCCTCCCCTCTTTTCTCGTCCCTTGACTCATCATCTAACAAGTCCGGAGCCGCATCATCCTCATCAGTCATTCCACAAGTACAAGTGTAGTGACATGTCGTTCTCATGCTCTGCCGGAGAAAGCTTGTCCTGAATTGATCGCAGAATGCTCAGGGGGAGCAGTGAGGAGAGCCTGAACGTGACCTAAATCTCATTGCGCTTCTTCCAGCTACAAGTTCCCCCATGTCATACCACTTTCTGTGCATATTACAGAAATCCGGGGAGCATGCCACTCAGGATGGGCAATTTTGACATCCCTCAGTGTTGATCGGTGGCGACCCACGATTTCGTCGCTGGCAAGGTCCGCTTCGCAAACCACGATTTTCAGTTCTTGCAAGCTGGTGAAGAAGCGGATTTCGTCCCAGATAAAGTATCTTCTGTCATATAAGTCTTCGCTTAAGCCTTCGCTGATATGGAAAATCATTGACAATACTTCTCCACATCGTTGGCACCATGAGACCTACCACCTAGAAAGACAGCGAGTTGATACATATGACTAGGCCCGAACAATAGACTATCTCGTGAGAAGTCGAAATAGATCCTGCTCGGATGAAAATAAGACCCGAAAGAGCTCTGGTAGTGTACAAGTGCCTCCTGTCTGGATTCTTGGCAGATATGGAGGCCAATCGGGACAGGCTCGTGGCTTCTCCAGCCGGTAAACCGCGAGATTTTCTTCCCCTCATCATTCATGTAAGGGTCCACGCGGTACTCTATCTTGACGTTTCGAGGGCCGGGTATCATTGCTTCCCATATCTTGAGGCGCAGCTCTGAGGGCAGTTGAGGAAAGAGAGTGAAGTTGGTTGGCTGATGAATGGTTTCCATGTTTGCGAGCGACATAGAGAGGGAGAGGTAGATACGGGAAGGTGAAAAGATAGATGCAAGATGAAGATATAAAGATGGATATCTAGTGGTATCAAAGTGAAGTGGGAGTATTTAGGTCTCTTATACAAACGGAAGCCTGCAGCGTGCACAAGGCAGCCGTGATACTGGTGGGGTGATACAGTAATGTGCTGACTCAGCTTCTGATCGCGCCGCGTTTCAATTAATGCCGACAACCTCAACCACATACAACCAAGCACAGAACTTCGCCGCAGTACAAACGAAGAAAAGTCCTCCAGTACGTAAGTATATTCTTCCACGGCATTGCATCGCATTGAAGCTGATTGAGGCATCCAGCATACTTACTCTTAGGTATCTACTATGCGCTGCGATCAACCAAGTGCCTGACGCCATCCATAACCCCACTACCACCAGAGTACGCGTCTTCAACAACCCGAACGCAATGAGTACCTCGCCATCTTCCTCCTCATCCTCCTCCTCCTCGAGTTCGACTTCAAGCTCAATCCCAAACCTGATTGCAATTCCATTCACGCATCCACCCTCGAATAAAACCTTCACACTCTTCCCACAACTCCCTACGGAAATCCGCTCTGCAATATGGAAGTGGACGTTGCTACCTCGCGTGGTCGAAATGCGGTACCACGGCATCAGCTCTGACCAAGGCTTTACATCTCTGGCAGAACCACCAGTTGCGTTGAGAGTGTGCAAGGAATCTCGGGAACTAATAATCGATTCATACCCCCTCTGTTTTGGCTCTATTTACCATCCCGCCCATACGCGGTTCAACCTCTCTATGGACATCTTGATTCTCGGTTCGGATTTTGAGGACTATATACCACACTTCTTAGGTATCATGAACGAGCGGGAATTGTCTACGCTGCGGTACCTAGCCATTGAATCAGACATTCTAACTGTTTTCCCATTCCGCGACATGAAAACACCACTGAAGCGAGCTTTGGTCAATTTTTCGAGCCTGAAAGAACTACTCATTGTCCAAGACGTAGCTGAAATGAAACCACTGATCCATTCGGATGACGATTCGTTCATGACTCTCTACGAAGAACTCCCCTCGGAGATCGTGAGCTGCAATGAGCTTCATACGGGTACGGAGGCAATCAACTGGCTCCCAACTCAAGAGCTACTGGATGAAATGGAGGTGTGGTCGACTCCGAAGTGTCATGCTGTCTATGGCTGGAGGAGATGTACTTGCACCAAGGTGCTTGATTCTGACTCTGAAGAGGATGAGGATTGTGAAGAAGATGAGGACGACTACTGGGAAGACGATGATTATGACGAAGATGATATAATGCCCGATCAGTCTTTGTTTCCACCTGGATTTTCTTGGACGACTGGATATTGATTATTTGGTCAAATCTTGCTCTGGCCTGGCTTGGACTGAATGTTACGACGAATATTGCACGGCAGAAGCGCTTTCCCCAATATTGGCCATGGTCTCCCTTACGAATAAAACAGTCTGGTAATCTTCGGTTTCACATCCACTGTGTATTGCCTCTCCTTGAAATTCCCTTGCTGTGCAATGTTGTTTAGTATATCAAGACACTTCTTTTCGTCTCTAACATTCGCGGCTTCCTCAACAGCAGTCTCCTGCGATTCTGCAATACTCTGCATCTCCAAGTCCTGTGATGGTCTGACTTAAACTTGCCTAATACCTTGAGCATCCACGTCTTTGCCTCCGCTTCACCAAGCAACCTTTCTTGCCTTAGAAGTGTGCTCTCGCACCCCCTAGGGGGTGAATCACGTGACTATATTCACACACTAAATGAGAGGCTATGTCGCTTAGTAAGCGTCTCTTCCTCTACCGGCTCTTGTACTCCATCTCTCGTATTCTAGTGATCATGAACAGTATTTGACTTCAAATCCCCCACAACATTGCATCGTCGCAAACTCACTCATTGCACCTTAGGCCCTGCGCCAATTTTGCCATAGTTCTCGGATATCGGGCAATCCCTGCGCCCCTTTACGCAGCGAGCCCCGACGAGGCTCTTCACGGGTCACGGTCACATAGAAACCGCTTCTGATGAACAGAATTCTCCAGATTTGCGTCTCATTGTCCAAGAAACCAGACCTGATTCCCTGATTGGTTCATATATTGACCATGGCTTGTAACGATTTTCACCGGCTTCCTGCTGAAATCCGGGATCAGATTTTCCGACCATTGTGTGTAGAATGGAACGGTAGGACACCAGATCTCATCAAAGCCTTGAGACCGGACAAGAAGCTATACCAGGAAGCTCTGTATATATTCTACAAAAGCAATCGCTTTGTACTGCACAAAGGGAATGGATGGACCTTCAGAGATATGACGAAGAAAGCGGTGCTCACTTTCACGAGAATCACAGTCGTTGTCCAGTGAGTCTCAATTTACTCTTTATCTTCTTGTTATCATATACGAACCACTCTTCTTTAAGCTTTGCTTATGGAAGTTCGCTCCCCAACCTGCCTTTCATGCAGTGACTAGGATCAGCACAGTGTCTCAGAAAGTGTAGGTAGTCTGGTAGAAAGCCTCTTGAAATTGTCTTATAATTCTAGTATCATTAATGGGAAGTTTGGCTAAAACTCTTGCAGGGATGACCTTATCTTGGGGACTGGTCTCTTTAAAATTGGTGCTCCAAGGTTTTTGGAGGCGTCAACTGCACTTATTTGCCACGCCACCAACATCCGGGAATTGTTGCTGGAACGGTCATATAAGCATAATGAACGAACCACAGCACCCTATGTGTCGCACGGCCCCGTATCATATCATTACAAATACTTCATCAAGGCCTTCGAAATCCTCGACAGAGTTGAAATAACCACCCCGTGGGCATCTTCACTTTCCCACAGACGGAATTCTTTGGATAGCGGTCTTGCCACGGCGAATTTTTACCTAAAAGCAACAGCAAAGCTTTCGTCTATCATTGGCTATTTTGATGGGGCTTATGAGTACCAATCGACAGATCCCAGACCTTGGGAGCAATGGTTCTGGCAAGCGGATGTGGGCTGTCATTTGAGGACTCAGCCAACTACACTGGCTTTGCGTTGAAGCTTGAGTTCTCTCCTACATACGGTTGAGAGACTTGAAACTATTACTGCATCAGTCTGGTGGTAGCAGGCTTGGTAACGCCATCATTATGTCCGGTATCGTCCCAAATAATCCTGGACGTCTCGCATCCGAGCTGGAGAACTCATGTGGTCTCTGAATCCGCGCCTTTACTCTTTACAAGCCGCAAAAACTTCAATGTCTCCAGTTCAGGACTCCTCTCCTCTGTCATTGTTCCCGGCGCATTGAACCTGGTATTTTATTGGAAATGTTAGATCCCTCAAACCCGCTGCTGGTCAGGTGATGATGAGTCACGAGGTAGAAACGGAGTTCATTACGCGCCCTGTACCGGACAAGGAGTATCACGTACTTTTAAATCAATCAAAACACTAATAGTTCTTAAGTGGGGGAGGCTTATGATCCTGCTGTTGTGAGTCAACTGTTATCTGCCACGATATAAAGTCAAGTTTCCATTCATAACACGCCTGGAACCCGCCTCACCACGCTATATCGTTGCTCACCATGCCTCTCAGACTCAAGGCAATGGAGTTGGGAGACTTCAACACCATGACCGATCACGCAAACATCTATCCACCAGGAGACGACCTCGTCGGTCCACCAACGCCAATCTGCTGGCCCGTAACCACGCAATCAGCAGCCCAAAGTCGTCTTGATTTCCACATGACGAAGCAGAAAGAACGCTTCCTCGGAGATACAAGCGCACGATATCTCAAGATCATCGACGAAGACACGGGGGACATCGTTAGCATGGCACGCTGGCATTGGTATCCCCAGGGCTACTCATACACAGAAGGCATCCATTGGGAGACCCAAAACGCGGTTGAAGGACGACCATGGCCCAAGGAAATGAACGTGGAATTGCACAACTGGATCCTCATGGAACGGGATGCTAGAAGAGAGCAGTGGCAAGAAAAAGGCAAACCGTGCTGGATCCTGATGCACTTGGTCACGCGGGCGTCTCAAAGAGGCAAAGGCGCTGCTTCGATGCTGATTGATTGGGGTGTTGATCGTGCGAGGGAAGATGGCGTACCGGCGTACCTCGAAGCTGGTGCAATGGCCATTCCACTGTATGCTAAGCATGGATTTCAACAGATTGGCGACCTTGTTCGGTCGGATTTGAGGAGGCACGGCCTGGATATGGATTTTGTTACAGCGAAGATGGGACTTTTCCCGGAACTGCTTCCAGAAGTTCAAGTAGGTGAGAAGGCAAAGTAGCAAGGTTGCAATTTGTGGCTTTGGCTAGCTCAACCTCTCTATGGATGAAAAAAGTGGCGGAATAATGTACCAAAAATCTGGCACATTATTCGGCCATTTAGTTCCTCCACGTAGAGGTCAACTTCCCGACTTCTACTGTCGGAGAAGTGCCTGAGTAGATTTCTATTTGAGAGTAAACAATAATCTTCATTTTACATTTTGTGGTTTTCGATTAGATAGGATTTGGCTCCCCGGAAAACATAATATCCAAAGTATATATAGGGAGAAGAATAACATGTATTCGTGCCCTTTCAAATCTCAGCTTAGCGCCGCATGCTTGTGACACCCAAGATGAAAGTTTCGGGCGGAAGAAAGAAGAACAATCATTTTTACTGCAGCGGGCTATTAACTAGGGCCAACAAACGCCACACACAATGTTTACCGCTGGGTAAGATTTGGCTCAAGGATGGAGGTGGAAGGGATACAATAAGCCAGTGAGTATCCCGAACAGCTACTGTATGCAATTGGCAACAAGACTCGGCTTCCGGCCAACATGTCGTATCTTGAACGTCCGTAGCAGTCCGGACTCCGGAAGCAAGTACGGATTCCGACGCAGAACTTGGAAAAGATGGATGAATGACAGGTGATTGAGAGGCCACATCTTGACTACAAACAACTTGTTTGCTGTGTCACAGAAATACAATAAAATCAAGGCGGTCTAGGAAGTCGCCTTCCCTTATGGTATGGAGTTGTAGAAAACGCCCAAAAGAAGCAGTGTTACTCTACGGTAGAGTCTCTACCGTCCAGCTCCCACATCAACATGATACGCGCCATAATCCTTCAAAAACCGTCCCCAAACAGCCTCACCCCTCTCCCCAACTGCAACAGGCCATAGCACCCGTCCAGCTCCATCTTCCCACCCAATCGGACACTCCTTACCTCTCTCCTCCATCTCCAGCGGCATGCTCAAGTACCCGGGATCCACAGAGTTCATCGCCACTCTGCGTTCGCGCCACGTGGGCCAGGCTTCGGTCTCCGTGAGCATGTTGAGCGCTGCTTTTGTCAGGTTGGTGTGTACGTGGTATCCGTTCTTGTGTTTGGATTTGGGGTTGGCCTCGAACATGCCTTCGCGCGCGGAGACGTTGATGATGTGGGCGCGGGGTGTGGTGCGTAGGGGGAGGGGCGATTGGGAGCGTGTTGTGCCCATGAGGGGGAGGAGCTCGCGGATGAGGATTAGGGGGACGAAGGTGTTGACTGAGTGGGCTGATATGATGTCTTCGTAGGGGATTTCGGGGAGGGTTTGGAACCATGAGCATTTATCGCTTGGGGTTTGGACGGCTATTGATGTGTTACCGTTCATCGGCATATTTGTGACTATGTTTTTGTCTTCGTCGGGTGTGTTGTGGATGGCCTTTGCAATCTGCTCCTTTAATTGAGATAAAGTGATCAGAGGTTCTGATTCCTGAGTTCCTCCTCTGACACGAGGCAGGTAATCAGATGCAACAAGGACCTTGCAATGGGAGGCTGATCTTTCCAAGCCTAACGTTTTCTCTTGCTCGATCGCTTCTTGTTCTTTCTGAATAGAGTCCGTCCAGGTCTGAGCAGCGTTGTTAACCAATATATCAAGTTTTCCTACTCCATCCATGCCCCACTCCTTCAGAATTTCCTTGACGCATTCAACCAACTCAAAGACATCTCTGGCAGCCCGGAAATCTGCCCCGATGATCCTCAACGAGTCACGCCAATTGCTAGCATCCGACTCTGCCAGATATCTCAACGCTGCATTCCGTGGATACCGCGAGGATATGATGACCTTCGCACCACTCCTCAGCAACCGAAGTGCTGTGTGAAAGCCCAGATGGATTCTTGCTCCAGTCACCAGAGCTGTTTTGCCAACGAGTTGCAAATTTGGTGAAAGTGATAGATTCGAGGAGGCGAGGTTGAAATCTCCACATGGCTTGCAGAGAGACTGATATTGAGGGTGCGGGGTAACGAGCCAGAATTGACAAATGTAGCATTTTTTCTGCGATTTGGTACTTGGCATAGATTCTTTGATTGGAACCTGTGGTACGTGGTCTTGGTAACCAGAAGAAGAAGTCTTCAAAGAATCTTCTAGTGTCTTGACGATGTCCTCCAAGGGCGTCGAGGCCGTGATCCGAAACCCGTCTTCATTCTTGATACAGTTCAGGACTTTCAAGGCTGTTTCATAATCCTCTATCGGGGGATGATATTTTGGTTTTTCGGTCCCAACACTTGGCAGATTCTCAAGTCGATGTTCGTGAGTCATGTGCGCCAGATATGCTTTGATACTGCCCACAATCCCAGAATACTGCACCATCTTGATAGACCGAGAATACTTGGCCGTCTCGGGACATAGCTCAGTTGCGACAAAGTCTGCTTTTCCGGGGCTTAAAGATCGAACATATAGAGCCAGTATACTTGGTAGTTTGCCAGACCTGCATGCTTCCTCGTCTGCGCGCAGTTGACAAGCAATTGTTGAAGGGTCTTCGCTCTCCAGAAAATCCTCACAAGCTGCAGCCGAATTCAAGACGACCGCGAACCGCATATCGAAAGTCGTCGAGTCGGAAGATCGATTTCATAAAATCGACACCAGCTGGTTATTTTCTGTTTTGGTGAAGGATATCTGAAGCATATGTTTATCTGTTCGCGTTGTTTATTTCTTCGGTGAAACATAATCGTCCAGCTTATTGTTGCACGCGTCGTCAAATGACTCAAACCGCACACTGCGTTTAGGCTGCAGTCTCTCATTCATGTCGACCCTTTCTCATCCGATAAAGCCTCAACTGTGACCAGAGTTCAAATCTAGAGGTCCGCATTGCCAAGATAGATCTTGGAGACCTACAGTATTCATCAAATAAACGCCACATTAAATGAGATATGGAGGGGATCCCACCTTCACCGCTGCCGATCCCGTAAGTAACCTTTTTGCGTATCTCATATTTCTTCGTCCAAATCAGCCCCCTCCAGATGCCGTTGGGACTTTGAAGCACTTTCAGATATCTCGGAACTTTAGAGATACTGATAAATGGGCTTAACCCCGAAACCATTCTCGATCTGGAAATACTGACTTCAAGATCTTGCAGATTGCGTACTTTCCAAAGACTTCCTCGCGAGGTAGTCCATCAGATATTGGATGATCTCCCAATCGTGAAAGCCCTTCAAATTCTATCTCACAATGACGACGTAAGTTATCTGTTTCTGGTTCCGCATCTGTGGGGTTTCTAGAGTCCATTTCCAAAGAGCAGAATCTCTCACGCCTCTTGAAACATCGTCATGAACTCGAGGAACAAGCTTTGGTGAAGTAAAGCTAACTTCTCTCCTTCATTAGTTCCTGAATGGCTGTATTCTCAGCCATTTGAGGTACCGGCATTTGTTCCCTTCAGCAGCACATGCCGCTACGATAACAGAGTGAGCAATTTCTCTAGCATCTGATTTCCTCGTCCAGGCAAATATTGAATGCCTCTTCTGATGTCTTAGGGGTCGGACATTCTGAAAGTCCCACCTCATATCTCACCGGAAAATGCACTGCTGATGAGACCTGTAGGTATTTTATCCTCCACAGAGAAATATGCCGATTTGCGGCTCAAGCTGTGTCTGGGGAGCATTCGCCGGCTGGAGACTCCTATCTCTTGCAAGACATCTACATCTGGGATCCACCGTTTGAATTACCTAGCTTGCGCATGAATCTAGTCAACCAGATCAGGATCAGTTTGCAATTAAGCACGCTTCAGAAAGATATCTTGACTCCGTTTGGTTCTGGACATTTGCCCTCACTGGACGACACGCGATGCGGCAATCTGCGCGCCCGTTGGAACTGGATTCAAACAGCAATTGGCAGGATTAATGAAGCAAAAGCGCGGCAGAGATCTTTCTTGGCTCGCCTCATGTCTGAGGATCCTTGGAGATCCATGATCAAGAAACCACTTGATCCGTCGCAAGCTGGGCCACGGCCCAACACTGCTCACATTGCGGCTTGGTTTCAAGGGGCCTCGGAAAAGAGCTCGCGGAACACATCAATTCCCATGGATTTTGACGGTCGCTGTGCTTACGGGGTCGATCTGATAGAGCTGGTGCCTTATGACCGGTATCTTGGGCTTTTCTTCAAAGCGTGTGAGAAGTATCCCCCAAGTAGCGATTCAGATGCTTTGGAGCAGCTGCAGAGTATGCAATTTCCCTTATTCCCTTGTCGAGGCGATCCCTTGGCTTAAGAAATCTTGGATGATTCGAGATTTCTGAGGACGCTTCTAAGCTTTTGACTCTTTCTTGATTCAGCAATGCTGACCCGCTACTCTTCAGATATGTCCTTGGATGAGAATAAGCAGCAATCTCACCACAGCCAATATCCCGACGACATAGCGGCCGACATGAAAGTTGTGCAAGACGGGCTGATGTATGTATATACTGGCTCCCCAAGAATTGTCGTTCCGCGAATCGAATGGCGACCTACGGAAGGAAATGGCTCGGAGCGGACCCCGGTATTCTCTACCCCCCCTCGACAGCACCACCAAAGCCTGTTCCTTCCTGAGAGCATACATCGGTGCGCTGGGAGGAGAGTAAGACCTTACGATGATAGAGAATACAAATGGCTAGAGGCATTTTTGAAGGTGGTTAGATGGATGGAGATAAACCTTGACTTCTCGGCGGAGAGTTCTGTGAATCTGTCGGAATCTGTGAGCATGTCAAAGTGACAGCGGGGGGCTTATCGAAGAGGGAGAAGGTGCACTCGCGCCCATGGAGTTAAGTATCCAAGATAATTCAAAGTGGGAGGTTATATCTGAAGCAGCACACTTGTAAAACTCGCGACTTCATTCTGACAAGTTTTCCCCCTTTCGAGTTACAATATGTCGGATCTGGCATGGTTGAAATAAATTAGAAATCGAGTCCAATGCAAGCTTCTTTGTTCCAACGGTGACGGTGAAGGGATCAATGACAGAGAATCAAAATCCCAACTCGTGCTTGATCAAGACATTGGTAGGAAATGCTATTGTATAGCAATTACTCGAGTACGGTATATATACCTCGGTATGTACCCTGTACAGTGAGTGCCTTGCACAAACGTAGCAGAACTTCACATGTTGCGACATGCCACAAAGAATAAGGTGCAAGGCAAATATCTTTGAAAGGCAAGGCTGGTGGTGGAGGTTGATGTGAGGTGAGGTGAGCTTGAACGGCAGGGAAGGGATGCCAAT
The DNA here is from genome assembly GCA_007821535.1 of Lachnellula occidentalis. Classification (NCBI taxonomy): domain Eukaryota; kingdom Fungi; phylum Ascomycota; class Leotiomycetes; order Helotiales; family Lachnaceae; genus Lachnellula; species Lachnellula occidentalis. The sequence continues at coordinate 55,972 of QGMI01000034.1, read as the reverse complement.
TTACAGCGCAGTGCTCACTACTGTAAGGTTCCAGGGTCTACGAGTACTCGTAAAGTGGCTGCTTATGTAAATACCACTTAACGCGTCTCTCTTCTCTCGACGCGTTACCCAATTCTACAACTCTTTTACTCCGAAGCGCAATAATCAAGATGGGGAAACCAAATCCCACCCCACGCAAGCAACAATCAATCTCCAGCTTCTTTACGCCCAAGACCGTGAATGGACTCTCGAAACAACGGCCATCACAGCCATCACAGCCATCCCAAGCCTCACCGACGCCCCCAGCGCCCGTGAGCTCTTATGCAAAGGAAGACCTTTACGGTGAGAGCGACGAAGAGCCCCTCCAGTCCATCACAAATGGAGCTTTAAAGAGACCAATAGCGGAGGATGCGGATGCGGATGACAGACCAGCGAAGCGGGCCAGGAATGAAGAACCAAGCACAGATGCCGAGAGTAGTGGCTTCTTCTCCGCAGCACCAACTCGAAAGACTTCTATAGCGAAGCCCTCCCCACGAACCGAACGATATCTGTACAATGGCTCAAGCCAACATGCAGGCGTCGAATCTATACCCGAGGAAGAGGAGGACGATCAAGCTACCAAGGCCAAGAAGGAGGAGCTGCACAAGAAGTTCGTGAAGAAGCTGGGGCACCCAGACAGTCTCAAGCGGAGGTATCAAGCTCCAGAAGAAACGGCAGACGCTGAGGGGGACGAAGATGAGGAGAATGAAGCGCCAGCTCCTGCAAAGGCAAAGAAGAAGGGAGCTAAGACGGGAAAGTTGACGCCTTTAGAGTTGCAGGTTCTCGATATCAAGAGGAAGCATATGGACACACTGTTGATAGTGGAGGTGGGCTACAAATTCAAGTTCTTTGGCGAAGATGCAAGGGATGCGGCAAAAGTATTGAGCATAGTGTGTATACCAGGGAAATTCAGATACGATGAGCGTAGGTTGTCCTTGTTATTTATGAATGAGCTCGTCTGACCTCTTCATAGACCCATCCGAGGCCCATCTCGACCGCTTTGCCTCAGCAAGTATCCCCGTCCATAGATTACCCGTACACGCAAGGAGGTTGGTTCAAGCTGGACACAAGATTGGTGTTGTCAGGCAGATTGAGACTGCTGCTTTGAAAAAGGCAGGAGATAATCGAAATGCACCCTTCGTACGGAAGCTCACCAACGTCTATACGAAAGGCACATATATCGATGATATGGAAGAGCTTGAACAACCAAGTGATGCCTCTAGTGGTGCTCCAAAAACAGGATATCTGCTCTGTATCACTGAAACAAAGGCGAAAGGATTGGGGACTGATGAGAAGGTCGATGTTGGCATCCTGGCCGTTCAACCTGCAACTGGAGATATTATCTATGACACTTTTGAGGACGGGTTCATGCGAAACGAGCTCGAAACACGACTACTCCATATATCACCCTGCGAATTCTTAATAGTAGGAGATCTTACAAAAGCTACGGACAAGCTTGTACAACATCTTTCAGGTAGCAGCACCAACGTCTTCGGAGATCGAATTCGTGTTGAGCGTGTTGGGAAGAAGACGACTATGGCTACTGAAGCATACTCGCATGTGGCCCAATTTTACGCCGACAAGCTCAAGAAGAACGAAGAGACGGGCAATGAGAGAGAGCAGAATCTCCTCGACAAGGTCCTCAAACTAGCAGAGTCGGTCACAATATGTCTATCCGCAATGATCACCCATATGACTGAATACGGGCTTGAGCACGTCTTCGACCTAACAAAGTACTTCCAATCCTTCAGCGCCCGCTCCCACATGTTACTCAACGGAAACACTCTCAACTGCCTCGAGATCTATACCAACCAAACAGACCACACTGAGAAAGGCAGTCTCTTCTGGACTCTCGACAAAACTCAAACTCGATTTGGCCAACGCCTACTCCGCAAATGGGTCGGGCAGCCTTTGCTCGAAAAAGAGCACCTCGAAGACCGCGTCTCCGCAGTGGAAGAATTGAAAGACGGGCACCAAACCCCTCGAGTCGACAAACTCCACGCGTTGCTGCGAAACATCAAGTCCGATCTCGAACGCAGTCTAATCCGCATCTACTATGGAAAATGCACACGTCCAGAGCTTCTCACGGCCCTGCAAACACTGCAACGCATTGGCAACGAGTTCGCCCATGTGAAAACTGCTTCAGATACAGGTTTCAAATCCCCGCTCATCAGCAACGCAGTCGCGTCTCTGCCCACGATATTAGAGACTGTGATTTCCTTCTTGGAGAAACTCAATGCCGAAGCCGCACGAAAAGACGACAAATACGCCTTCTTCCGCGAAGATCATGAAACAGAGTCCATCAGCGACCACAAACTAGGAATCTGCGCCGTAGAGCAAGAACTGGACGCGCATCGCTCCGAAGCAACATCGAAACTGAAGAATCACCGCCCCGTATCCTATGTAACAGTAGCTGGCATCGAGTATCTAATTGAAGTGCCCAACAACGAATTAAAAAACGTGCCTGCGTCGTGGACCAAGATCTCGGGCACGAAGAAATCGAGTCGTTTTCATACACCTGAAGTCGTTCGATTGCTGCGGGAGCGGGATCAGCACAAAGAATCTCTATCTTCAGCCTGCGATGTCGCCTTCTCGGCCCTGTTGGCGGAAATATCAGCATCGTACACCCCGCTCCGCGATGCCATCTCATCTCTCTCCCTCCTCGACGCTCTGCTTTCCCTCTCAATAGTTGCCTCGTTCCCAGGCTACTGCAAGCCGACTTTCATTTCCTCACCATGTGCATCTATAACCATAAACGACGGTCGGCATCCCATGGTCGAACAGCTCCTTTCCAGCGCCTACATCCCCAACTCCACATCCCTCTCGGAAACCCAGCGCGCGCTCCTCATCACCGGTCCAAATATGGGCGGCAAGTCCAGCTACGTCAGGCAAGTAGCCCTGATCTGCATCCTGGCGCAGATCGGCTCGTTCGTGCCGGCCAGCTCGGCCTGCTTGTCGCTTCTAGACGGCATCTACACGCGCATGGGAGCCTTCGACTCGCTGTTTACAAATCAGAGTACCTTTATGGTTGAACTGTCCGAAACCTCTTCGATTCTCAAGTCGGCGACGAGTAGGAGTCTTGTCATCCTGGATGAACTGGGAAGGGGGACTAGTACGCACGATGGGGTGGCAATTGCGGGCGCTGTGCTGGATTATGTGGTCCGGGAGACGAAGTGTGCTTGCTTGTTTATTACGCATTATCAGACGTTGGCTGGGGTGGCGAGGGCGTTTGAACAGAATGGGGAACTGCGGAATGTGCACATGAAGTTTAGTGCCGAGGAGGGAGGGGATGGGGAGGAGGAAATTACGTTCTTGTATGAAGTGGGTGAAGGGGTGGCCCATCGCTCGTATGGGCTTAATGTTGCAAGGTTGGCTCGAGTACCGAAGCCAGTGCTGGACACTGCAACACTGAAGTCACACCAGATGGAGATGGAAGTCAAGCAGAAGAAGCTGGGCAGTCTGTCAAGAATAATTGCTAATGTATTTGAGAGTAGTGCCGATCAGTTTGATCAGCTGGTGAGCGGCATAGAGCAACTCTAAGGCTGTTTATGATACAATGAGGGGTAAAAGCAACGTTGAGCAAATAGCAATGTAGACCCAATAATCCGTACCATTCGTTTACTCGTTCCATGAAGTGGGTATGTCGTGAATGTAAAGGAAGGAACTCCGAATATAAAGCAGCCAATAAAAACAATAATGCAACGTCCTTTCATAATATCATGATTCCCGTAACGCCATAGACCGCGAATAGAGCGCCTTGATGAAGAGTTGGAGACTCGTAAATAGTTCAATCGTTATTCATGCCAGAAACGGATGCAGAAACAGATGCTGATCCGAATCCAGATCCAGATCCACTTTTGGCCTTCCCGGACTGATTCCTGGGCCGAGCACGAACTGGCTGGGCGATCTGGTTCGAGTCCACGTAAGGGTTCGGGGCAAAAGCAGGGGAGAACTTCACATCATTGAAAGGATTATGATGATGATCACCGTATCCGAATGTGCCAGCGTAGGCATGGTTATAGAGTGGGTTGAAGGAGGGATTGTAGAATACCTGAGAAGGGTAAACATGGGAAGGATACGAAGCTGACTGGCGGTTATGCATGTGCGAGTGCATGTTTTCCTTTCCCAGGCCGCGAGCTAGGATGGGCTTAGGAACCGGGGTCGGTGAAATATGGCTGATAGTCGTTGAACTGTCTTGATAGAGAGGTAAGCCGTTGTTCGGCAAATCGAAACTACACGGAGGTCAGTAATGTAGTCTCAGTAAGAGGCTATGGCTACATACCGGTGATCCTCCAATGAGCTCTCTGTTTGGCCTTTTGGATTTAGCTGGTGGGATTGATGTGGCGCTTGTTGCAAGCATACCTGACGGACTCTCTCCAGGGGCATCTTGAAACACTCCAATGGTAGGCTTCTTCTTCATGTCACCGACAGTCATCTTGAACTCTTCTTCTTCTTCGGTGGTTGGAACAAAGTTCTGCCCAAAAGCAGGACCAGGAGCCAATGGATTGAGATTAGGTACTGGCTTGCGGAATAATCCGACAGCGGGGACAAGGTCATTCATGAGTGCATATTGTTTCTGTTTCTGGGGACTCTTGCCGGCCGCCCTTTTCGAACGAGACCCACGGAGACGAGGGGCATTGATACTGACTTCTGAGAAAGTTGGCTTGCGAGTCCGACGCTGCCTCTTGGGCGTGGGATCTCTGACCTGTAGGGCGTTAGAATAAGCGACGAAATCAGTTGGGTTGTAGTAGTATTGCTGTGCCTTGAATCTGAAGAGTATAACATCGAAAGAGGGCACTGGAAACATACCGGGCTCTCTGCATCAGAAAGAGGACCAAAGATATCTCTGGACGCCCTGAACTCGCCATCTGCAAAGTAACTAATCTCAGCTGGCTCAATCTCAGCCGATCTGGCCTTCATCTGCCTCATAACATTGATATCCTTACGCTGGTTCCTCATTCTCTTCATCTCTGGGGTAGCGGAATCGAAAAGATCCATGCCTGGCCAGAGTGCACCCTTGAGTTGAGCACTGTCCGGTATCTTATCTCCGTTCTTCGACTTCTTTTCGGTGGTGGACCTGGATGGGGTCTTGAGTCTGATTGGTTTGTCAGTACCTTGTTGTCTGCATAATGAAACGATATCTGGGATAGGCTTACTTTGGATCGAGCACCTGACCCACTGGAGACTCACTATCCGCGAAGTTTGGTACTCGACGTCGAACAGTTGGGGTATCGTAGAGGGAGTTGACACCCCAGTCGTCGTCCATAGACGCAGACTCTCTGCTTTTTGCCGAATTGTATGGGTGCATACGAGGAACAGGAGCTCGGAAGAGAGGGGTGCTATCTAGAGTAAGCTCGTTGGCAATATTTTCTTTCTTGACCTATGGAAAGACTGCCATTAGTACAACTCTTCTGCAAGAGACTTCTAAAAACAGGTGTGGATGATACCTACCGGAGAAGCTAAAGCATTGGAAAGTCTGCTCTTCTTATCCCTGTTTCTCTTCTTCTGGTCCTTTGTAGCAAGGCGATCAGATAGCAGAGTATCCAAGTTGTTGCCGCTGTACCATAATTCGTACTCGTCGACCTTGTCTTTTGCCTGTTGCTCTCCTTGGGAGCGAATCTTGAGCTTAAAAAGGGCAGCCAAGTGGGATTTCGAAGATATGTGGGTAAGCAGATGCGAAATGTCGGAAAATTTGGGGTTCTTTGGGCAGAGACTGCAATGGAGCGGGACAGAGCATCCAACCTTCACCTTTGGAGGCATATTGGCGGTTTCTGTTGAATGCCCCGCGTTAGCTGTTGAAACTGAGGAGTGGTAAACATGATGATCAATTGGGATTGGTTCAAACAAAGCTGGGTCCAACAGGTGAAGGTCCAGATAGGCGGAAAGTTCAGGCGGCATAGCTTGGAGGAGAGCGTACACATCAGAGTGGTGCATGTTGGGCGGAGTGTGGTGATGCTGATTGAAAGGATATCGGTGAATGTGCTTTTGGTTCTGAAGTAGGCTTGTGGTGGAGGTATGGTCTGTCGGTGGAGATTGACCAGGAGATCTCTTTAATATTCGCTGACGAGAGTTGTAAATGGTAGGTGTGTTCCAGCTCTCAATTTGCCAGCGAGTGCGTGTGAAGAGAGGAGATGTGCAACCTATTGTGCGTCCTGTCGCCGGGAGGAAGACGTGGCAGAGTAGAGGTACGCATATCGCATGGCCTGTGAGGCATCCAGCGAGACCCGCAAAGGAGGTGTCTTTGGAGGATAGGAGGATACCAGCATGATAGTCGGAGTTGGGCTAGTAGAATCTGGTCGGTGCAAAGGGATGTGTGGAAAGGAGTGAATGCGGATACCGAGGTGTTTGGAACACAGGGAGAGGCAAGGCTGGCACAGAATAGATGGACTGCACACCGCCCACGTACCTGTCCAATGGATATGTATAGTACGTAGGTACCTGTAATCCTACAATATGCAGTGGCTGCCTCGATTGCCGCTGGTGGGTGGTGAAGGATTACTCTCGTCGCTGCTGCTGAACAGACGGCAAGGTAGGTAGCTATCCGCAATCGCAACTGCTCGAGTATCAGTATCCGTATTCGCTTTCATCGTTACTTCTTGGTTGAGGAAAACGAAGCAATCCACACAAATCGGGAGCTGCTTGTTGGAGTCGAGGGTATACGGAGACGCAAGGACGTACGGTACTTGCAATCAGCAATACGAAGAAAACGCAAGATGAAACGCAAACATTTGGTTGACACAAGCAAGAGGGATGCAGCCGGAGTCGTGTTGCGAGGTGAAGTATGGGAGTGTAGTGGAGCAGGAAGGAGGGAGGAAAGGAAGGTAGTTCGGAGGAGAAGACGTCTGGGAGGAAAGAACAGGGCGAGCTCGCTTGGACTTGGCGTGCTTTTTGACGAGGAAGGAACATAGGGGGGAGGCCCAGTATGGGAAAACACGTCCAATATTACTTGTTTTATGGTTACGAGATGCAGAAAGTCCGAGACTTGAAAAACAGGAAGATTGATTGTTCTATTCAACTGACAGCTGCAACTATCAGATAGGTAAAACCGTCTTTGGCTGCTGCTATTGCCCGCCTTCAAAGCACATGGCACGAAAGTCGTGCCTTCCCTACAGCCCGGAGACAGGTTCAATTGTAAGCGTAATATTGCAGACAAATATACCTTGGGGCTGGCGCTGCGTTGAGGAAGGCACGTTCGGTACCCTATCAGAAGAAAAGTCCCGATGATGTTTGTTTCGAGCACATTGCTGCAAAGCAAAGATTGTTGCAACAGGAAAGATGTATCATCAGCTTTTGAGAAACCAAACTAAAGAACAAGTATGCTTTCTCTCAAAACCAATGAACTTATTCTTCTCCTGCCTTGTATCCTTCCAACCACGAGTTACGGTTTATGTATCGGTAGTAGGTTATTAGATGGCAGGAGATTGTTGTATAGAGATAATAACATTAAGAACACAACTCACCGACTTAACATTGCTGGTATTGAAACGATCGAAGTCACATAGGAAAAGGGCCAGGTTTATGGATTCATGACGTTCATCAAGTCATCAAAGGCCGTATTAATTTACACCAAGCACTCGCTCGACTTCTTTCTTTGGCATGCAGCTATATTGAAATCAGTATGCAGAAAGCAGAAACTTCCGGGACAAAGCCACTTACTAGACAGGGTCAGCATCCTCAATGCCAGAGATTTCAAGCACTCGCTCGACTACTTTCTTGGGCATGCAGCTAGATTGAGATCAGTATACACAGCACAGAAATTTCCAGACAAAGCCACTTACTAGACCGGATCAACCTCCTCAACGCCAGGGAATCCAAGCAATGATAGCCCAGCAATTCCAAATACCGTGTGGAAGACATCAACCATATCACCCGGACGGTCAGCAAGACCACCTTCTTTCGGGTCCTACCTCTTATCAGCATATATCACCAGATTTCGTCCGATGTACACTCACCTGACACTTCAAGATAAACTCCGTCAACTTCCCCCCATCAATCCAATGCAGCCGTCCAATCATCGCCAAACTACTCGCGACCCACCAACTATAACACACATCTTCAAGCTTCTCCGGCCTCCCATTCAGCCCCCCAGCTTCCACTTGTCTTTCGCTAAGCCATCTGCCCAGCTTATCTCCATTTACAACGTCCAATCGTCCAGCAATGCTTAAAGCCGCAAGACATGTGAAGATTTGGCCGGAATGCGATTCAGCCCCCGGGCTCATTCCATATCCACCATCGAAATTCGCACACGAGATGATGTAGTCGACAGCTTTATTGACGTCTACCAGGTCCAGCAGATGTAGAAGGGACAAAGCGTTCAGGGCGCCGTAAAGGAACCGTGTATCTTCCTCTCCCCATTCATCACCCGCAAATGTCCCTGTTCCTCTGTTTTGAAGGGCCGCAATGTCTATATTCCAGACAGCCCATCAGCATAAAACCTTCAGCGCATTGGGGAACAGGATGGGACGTACATTTCCCCACAGTCAGCTTTCCCCCACCCTTTCCCCTCTCCTCCAACACATCCAGCGCGTCCACAGTAGCAAGTACCTGCACCGCACTAACCGTATACAACAAATGCGCATCGTGTCCTGGCGCCGCCCCAAACCCGCCATCCTCGGTCTGACAGCTCAGCACAAAATCAATTGTTTCCTCTCGCGGTAGTGCATCTGGTCTCCCCAGCAAATGCAGCGCTGTCAATCCCCAGTACAAGCCATTAAGTCGTAGGTGTTCGGTGAGCCAGTACTCGATTTCGTCCTTACGCTGCGAGCAGTTAGTAAAAGAGCAGACAACAAGAGGGGCAGGAAATACCGTATCGAGGCTTTGGATATATTTTACATGCGGCTCAATAGCCAGCTGGAGCTCCTCTGGTAGAGCAGAAGAGGTTCCTGCACGGCCCGGTCCTGATACTAAAGACATGTTTACTATGGAAGCTGGAGCTGGAGCTGAAGCTGTTTGCCTAAACTGGAAGAGGGGGGAGGGAGGGGGGATGCCGTGACAAGTTGGGGGGGGTTGGTGCTATTCCTGAGCCAATCAGCTGCGTGACAGCCTTGTCAAACAGTCCCACCCTCCGTAAGGTATGTTTCGCAAGGCTTTATATCTTCACAAGTACACGATATTAGAGTACCAAACTCTCCTCTCTTGATATCTGATTTCTTCTCAACACTCTACACCTGTGAATAGCTCCAACCTCCTTCTCAGCAAGTGCTCGGAGACTTCTTTACTCGTAGCCTTGTTCCTGAACGGCTCGGAGTTTGAGAAGTCCCGACTGACAGCCTGATTTGGTAATCGACGAGCACTGCGCTTCCCCATTCTTCTCTCCTCTCTTATATGTCTCCTATTTCTTTTGCATGCTCTCTAAGTACATCAGCAAGGACGGTTGCAACCTCTAGATTCCTAATCAACTCCAAAGTATATCGTCTTATCTCTGTCCGTATCCCTATCCCTACATCATCACAATCATGGCCTCTCCACAAGCAGAAACCACATGCTCCGACCTACAACTGTACAACTCTCTTCAAAAGCTCTGGAAGATCCAGACTTGCCCCTCAGCTGCCGCATTCCATGCCAAACCCCCACAAACCTCACCCTCACGCCTCGCGTCCACCTCGACCGAGAAGACAATTCTCTATCTAGCCTACGGCTCCAACCTCTCCGCCCAAACCTTCCTCGGAAACCGTGGCATCAAACCCCTCTCTGCAATAAACGCCCACATCCCCTCTCTCTCCCTAACCTTCGATCTCCCCGGAATTCCCTATATCGAGCCCTGCTTCGCCAATACACGGTACCGCGACACCAACCCCTCCCCTCCTACCAACGATGACTACCACAAGGACCGCTGGCACAAAGGCCTCATCGGCGTCGTCTACGAAGTAACACCCGAAGACTACCGCACCATAATAGCGACCGAGGGCGGAGGAGCAAGCTATAAAGATGTAATCGTGCCCTGCTACACTCTACCCCCGGGCCTCAAAACCGTCGACCCCGAACCCAAGGGCTCCCCATTCATGGCACACACCCTTTTCTCACCCCGCGCTTCAGATAACGGACGTCTACAGCGCCCCGATCCATCATACGCGCAAGCGTCTGCACGATACATGAAGCTTATCACCGACGGCGGAGAAGAACATTCGTTGCCTGTTGATTATATGGCATTTCTATACAATATTCGGAGCTATACGATCACGACGTATAGGCAAAAAGCTGGGCAAGCGCTGTTTTTGGCGGTGTGGAGCCCTTTTCTGCTGGCGATATTGGGGTTGGGGCAGAAGCTCGCCGATGGCGATGGGAAAGTGCCGGTGTGGTTTGCTAAGTTCACTGCTTTGATCTTTATAGGGATGTGGGGTAGCTATGATACGGTGTATAAGAAAGCGTTTGGGGATGGAGAAAGGACTATTGGTGACACGGATGAGGATGGGGATGAGGAGAGTGGGGTTGGGAGCCGGTGGTGTGAAAAGGGGGAGATCGCCCTTTAGTTCGCAAATGAATATTTGGCTTGATCCCTTTCTTCACGCTACCTAGTTTCCTGAATATAGGACCTCATAGATGGACCCGGAATATGCAAGGTATGCACGACTTCTCCGACAATTTGGCCCCAATGATGCCAATGACGCTCGACATCCTACAGATTCCACTTGATTGTTGAGCCGTCTCACTACCGATTCGAAGTATCCGTCAGGTTGCCTTGCTATTAAACGGCACCTGTCAATCCAAGCGATGACTCGGCCAAGAACAACCGTATAAAAAATGCCGATAGCTCTTTCGAATTGCTAGCTCGGAGCACCTTCTAAGTATCTCAGCAGAACGAGGGAATAGAAGTAACCCTTCAGAACAGGGTCAATGATTCATATCCATTCTGTCGCTGTATCTCCAGTTTACGTGGCCCTTAATCTAGAGGTACTAGGCAAATTTTAAAGCTCCTGACTCTCGCTGATGATTCTGCAGCATCTCGATGGATTGCTTATAGACTTGAGGTTTGTCTTGAAATGTCTTCTAGAAAACAATTAGCGGCGCAAGAGCGCGGCTTAGCTGGACTTAACTTATTTACGAAATATTTGCCCACGGTGTAACGATCGAAGGCAGGACGACTGAAAGGATATCTGATGAAGTTAGATATCATCGTGAATATGCGACTCTTGGTTTGATTACAGGTATTGGAGGGATATTTGCTCTGCCAACTTGACGTTCTTGAAGCAGTCCCGACTTTCGAGAGATTTCGAGACCCTCTTTGACCGGACTTCGAGATTCTCGGACGGAGAACGGTCTTCGCTGAAACCTTCATCTTCTGGATCAATATCAAACAGCAAGACATCGATTTTCCGCTTTTTCTTCGAATGGTCAAACCAAACGCCGCATCGCACACTTCAAAAGAGACCTGTTAGCCAGAAATCTGTTCGCATCAAGTCCACATCGAGTTCAAACATACCAGGTGCGTCCACCTCCAGGTGCTGCTGTTGTTAGAGTTGAGACGCACCTCCGCATCGGGCACGTCTCGTCAGTATAAGCTTTGCCCGCCGGCTTGTCCAACAATATTGCCATAATTATCGAAGCTCCAGGCAGTAGCCGCACGTTGTCCGAAATGTCAACTTGGCTATTCTTAGCACTGAATATTTCATAATGATCTGCTTGGACTTCCTCCGACCCAGGTCCTTCTAGAAAACGATGCCTGATGATGGCATTGAGGAGCCCGAAGTCGTACTCTGAGGGAACTGGGAATCTGAAGCCGAGAGCGTCTTCGACCATAAGTGGGGCTTGGAAGAAGGTCCACTTGGCGTCAGGGGTAGCTTGAGATGCTCTAATCTCGAGGACGATGCCGTAAATCTGTTGAGTTGAAACACTGGCGTTTCCCAGGTCAGCTTGTATCATCAGAGGTGGCACATCAAGTGATTTCATACCAGACTTTGGCGACCATCTCGCCCAAACCTTTCAACGAAGAACCAAGCTCCCCGCTAACCATTCCAAATAGCTTCGTGAGCATGGAACTGTTGTTCTGCACCGCAGCAGTCTGCGCTGTCACATCATCTTTCATCATCTGCACTAGCGACTTGGTAACTTCCAACCTTTTTCGAATGTGTAGTTGGTCCAGCTCCCTCTTGTTAGATGCAAGATTCATCATCTCCAACCCATGCTCTGCAAGCAATATATTGATCGTCCCAATATGTATGCTCAGGTGATTTTGCAGCTTCTTTATCTCACCCTTCTCTCCAAACGCCCACTGCAATTTATCCGCCGTCTGCTTGATACGATTTGCTCCGCCCCATATCCCTAGAGCCTTATCATATTTCTCTATCTTCCTCAGAAATTGTTCGAGAGGCCGCCGACAGCTCAACGCTGCGTATTTTATCGACTCGAGGTTCGCTTAGGTGCCATTTGTTGCCAACTTATCGAGATGCTTTAACGCATGGTTGAGGGACTCGAGCTCTTGGAGCAGCTCCTGGTATTCGGACTTCGAGCCACCGGCTTCGCGTAGGCTGCTGGTGATGTCTGCAATAAGCCTTCCCAGGCCAAGGAAGTTCCCGCCTGAGAAGCCGAAGGACATTGCCGGTTCGACGCTGGTTGGTAATTTGTTTCAGAGAGATAGAGAGAGAGAGAAATAGATAGATTGAGGACCTGGAAAATGCGAGCTTCAGCTGGAGTATGGGACTCGAAGATATTGGGCGAGTGCTGATGCATAGCCACGTACGAGGGGTTGTACGAGGGGTTCGTCAGCCACATCTATAGGGCGCTTGACCAGCTGCAATTAAGATATAATTAACATTAAATACCTAGGTACCTTACCCGGATAAATTTCACAAAGATCGTTTCAGCTCCCATATACTTCTTGCCTATAAAATCTTCTTTGCTACACCTCTGTTTCTGTTGGTATACACATAGTGCACTGTTCTGGCCTAGTAATCTGTCTCAAAGTGGTGGTTTCATTGGTTGGTTTCTAGGTGTAGATCTCTAGATACAGGTGGAGGAGTGAAGAGGTGATGCCTCTTCTGCTTGCTTAGTCATCGATGCTAAATCACGTGTGCCACGTGATATACACATTCCGACACTGGCAACTTTTCTCTTTGTGATCTGAGCTGTCTTCCTTCCTTCTTTCCTGCTTACTACTACCTGTATAGCATAAGCCTCAAGTATAATGACAGTCCGATAAAGTAAGAAAACTGGTATACATGTGATGTGATGCAATTGCATCAATTGTAGATCAATTGCAGGTGCGGCAGAATCGCGATCGCGCTAGCGGCCGCAATTGATAAGATTAAAAGAAACTGATAAGAAAAACGTCATAATGAGTGCTCTAAATCGTCTGCAAAAAGGTCTGCAAAAGCGTCTGCAAAAGCGTCTGCAAAAGCGTCTGCAAAAGCGTCTGCAAAAGCGCTCCAAATGCTTGTGGAATCGTCCTAATGTAGCTAGCTTGCGCTCTGCTGAGGCTCTACTTGCGGCTCTGCAGTCTGATGGCATCCCTGAATATACTTGTGAAGTGTCGTATTTGAGGGGAAGGTCGACTCGTATTTAGTACAGCTGAATAGCTAGCAATCTAGCAAATGTCTAAAGAGAGCTTGGCCTAAAGGGAGTATAGAATTGCATTTGTAATAGGTCTGCAGTTAAGGTAGCTTGTAGGCACTAGGCTGCTGCAGTTCTAGGGCTTCTTTAGAGGTTGCTAGAACTACAATTATAGGGGCTATAGCTTAAGCAATTAGGGAATCAATCTGCTTCTACTATACTTAGAAAGCTTCTTATAATACCTTAATATCCTTATCCTACTTCCTCTATAGCCCTTTAAAATAGTATATCTCATCTAAAAGCTCTCTTCATATATCCTTTATATATTAAGCTATACTTATAGGCACTTGGATTAAAGAGGAGTATAAAGGAGGCATAGTATTACGGCTCTATAGATACATTTTTAGACATATAAGAGAAGATTTAGAAGGGATTCAAAGGGATTTCAGAAGTAAGAAAGCTCTATAGACATATTTTAGAAAGGATTTAGTAGTATTAAGGTTCTATAGGTACTCTATAGAGTTATTAGCAGTCTGTAAAGAAGTACTAATACTTCTAAGAAAGCTACAATTATTATAGAAGGAAGAAAACGTAGGCATTCTATAAATTAGTATATTACGATTTATGTATATTTTTATAGGGCAAATTGTAAAAACTTTATATTTCCTAGAGAGTATAAATCCTTAGAAGTTAAATAGGTTACTCTAAGCTATAGGCATAAACTATAGCCGGAATTAGAGGAGGTTGTACTATTTTAGAAAGGATTTAGGAAGGTGATATAATGCTTGCTAGCGCTCAATTAAGAGGTACGAATTGAATGTATAAAGTATTCTACTAGAGCTAATTAGCTACTATAAAGCTATATGTTTTAGTACTATAATTGCTACTAGGGGAATTAATATATTACTAAAGCAATTAGATTCTAGTATAGGTACTATAAGTACTACTAAAGAAGATAAGATACTATTAATACTATTAGATTTAATACTAATTAGCTAGACTTTAAATTGCTACTAGATTATAATAATTGCTACTATAAAGCTACTAAGCTATTAAGTAGTAGGTTGCTATTACTAGAGTACTATAGATCTACTAAGATGATTAGATTTTAGGTATTATTATAGTATTTACTATAAGGCTAAATATTAAAGTACTATAGATCTACTAGAGTTGCTTATAAGACTAGAAGCAAAATATACTAGAAGACTTGATCTTAATTAAGAGGAAGGCTAAGATAATAATCTACTATTACTAGCTAAGTAGTAGTTGCTACTAATACTACTACTAAATCTTAGGATTACTACTAGCTAGTATTTTACTACTTTTGATTAAAATGAAGCTATTAAGATAGTATGAAACCTAGTTGCTCTATAGTTGATATGAGTTCAACTATTGATCAATATTAGTATACACATAGTATACTATTCTAGCCTAGTAATCTATCTCAAAGTAGTAGTTTTATTAGTTGGTTTCTAGGTATAGATCTCTAGATACAGGTAGAGGAGCGAAGAGGCGATGCCTCTTCTGCTCGCTTAGTCATCGACGCTAAATCACGTGTGCCACGTGATATACACATTCCGACAGTTTCCAACCGAGACTTTTAAAGGACTTTGGGAGTGTCTGTAGTTGGTTATAGATTAGCGGAATGTCTAAAAACAACTTATACTTGCACATTACCACTACAACACAACGTCTATTTACCAGTTTGAGCTCTTGATAGTAAATCCTCTAGTCTCTAGAACCTGCCTATAGTGTCTTCGCATCTCTGCTATGCGCGCATAAATTTCTGCCATAAGAATATTGCTCCAATGATGCTGAATTACTGCCTTATACTACATAGCCTTACTCTCTCAAGGACCTTTTGTCTAAGGATATTCTAGCACGCCTCCACAGGGTTTATGTCTGGCTATTGAGGAGAGTGCTTTCAAGAGCTGGGATCCAGTTAGCCCGTAACACCTGTGCTATTTCCTCCTTTTTTTTGCCATAACTAGGGAGGTTATAGAGTTCATATATAAATATGACTTAAGGAATCAACCGATTTGCTGTGGCCCTAAAGGAAACTGGCTCCCAACCCCTCCTTATACAAATCTCAGATTCGCTCTTCTCTTGCAGCAGCTTGAGTTTAAACCTGATCAACTTTATGGCCCTTATACCTCACTGGCTCGCTGCCATTGAAACTCGATTGCCATTTAACAGCCATACAATCAGGACCAGATATATATATTGTTTCCAATTGAGAACTATAGCAAGAATTTCCCCCTTTCCGTGATTTTCCCATCCCGGCATCCGTCAAACATGTCTTGGAAAATTCTCCTTCACACTCATACACGAAGTGGCGATTAGCTCTTCAACAGAAATCTATGGAACACTCTTCCCCTTTCAGAAATCCATCCCCTTTGACTGACTCCTCACCCACGCAACACACTCCTCACCGCATCCGCCCACAAGAACCTCGCATACCAATAATGAAGCCACGGCACCCACTCTGCTCACGAATCCCGATCAACGCACGGGTTGCACCTGAACCCCTCCAGTCTCAACTCGACATACTCCTCCCCTAGGCCTCCCTTCTCCTTCCCCCCTATCTCCTTCTCCTTCTCCCCCGCATCATCGTATCGCTCCTTTCGCACAACAGCAAATCGATGAGCGCCCGCAAAACTTCCCTTGTCAGATCCGAACCCGTAATCCACGTAACTGTGTCCTGGCAACGAAGCCGAGTCCGAGCTCGGGGTATGGAGGTAAGAGGAGACGAGCTGGAAGTCGAATATCATGTCTCATATGGGCAGAAGTGTATCTTTAGGTATATCTGCACTTTTCCAGACGATTTTTCCCCCCCGCCTTACTTGGAAACCCTATACATACCCCAAACAACCATCATCAGTCATTGATTTCATTACCCCGTTCTCTTCCTCCCCTCTCCGTTTTTTCTTCCCCGCCCCCTCTCTTCCACACCAACTATATCTCCAGATCCAAAAACAAAAACATCAACAACAAACAAAGAAAATATACATCTTTGCAATAAAACATACTATATTGTGAAAACGCAACCACATACCCTCAAAACGCGCAGGTGCCACCCCCCCAAAAACCCACATCACCCACCCCTCCAGCGCAAACACCCAGCCCCCGAAAAACCCCCCTACTCAGTAACGCCAATACCGCCTCGTCGCCCAAACACGCTACAGCCGCGCCAGGCACACGGATGCAAACTGTGTCGCCCTTCGCGCGGTAGCGGCGCGGGTTGATCGTGTGGGATGTGTGGGAGGTGAGGAGGGTGGGTGAGGGGGTGGGGATGAAGTGTTGGGAGTGGAGGATTGAGAGGAAGGGAGTTTGGGGTGTGAGGTGGGTGTGGAGATTGAGGGTGGTGGGCATGGTGGTGGGGGTTTTGGTGGGGAGGGGGTGATATAATGATGTATTGGTGTGGGAGTTTTGTTGCTCCAGGGCAAGTGGATTAATTCTGAGAAGTGGGACATGGAAATAACATGCATAGAATATAATGGGGATACGGGAGGCTTCGAGGGATATACATTTTGGAGGTGTAAGTGTTTCGGAGTCTACGGACGTAAGCGACATGTATCGGGTATTTGAGGGACCCGAATAGACTGCTCGTGATAGATCGGGCTTCTTTGCATCTACAACCCAGCTGTAACATGGTCAAGACATGATATTCTCCCCTCACAAAGTATACATAAAATCCGGCCTCTTATCTCCCAACGCCTCCGCCTCCTTGGCACTCATCCCCTCTATCCAATGATCCCTCTTCCCCTCTCTCCTCTTCTTATTCTCCCTCACCAGCAACAAATCAAGCAAAATACTTCCTCCAAGTAAAAACACAATCATGTAACCGAGAATCGTAGCATGGCCCGAGACATACTTGGGTGGTTTCTGGAAAATGTTACTGCTGACGATCCCGTTCAGATTCCCCCAGCCGATCACGAAACCGAGAACTACCCCGCGCTTGTAGCTTCCTTCGGCGTTGTTACTGACCCACGTTATGGTATTGGCAACGCATGGGTAAATACCCAGTGCACCTAGAAACACTGCAACGTATTTCACACTAGCTTTCTGACTTCCGAGGAGCATGGAGAACCCTGCTATACCGAGCAGAGAAACGCCGATGTTGCACAGACCGCGTCTTTTTGTTCGATCGGCTACGTATCCGATGACTACGGTCAAGATAGCTGCCGCGGCATACGGAGGGACACTGAGGAGTTGTGCTTTAACGTTGCTATATCCGAGCTCGGTGATGATGCTGGGTAGGAAGAGAGAGAAGGCGTAAAGAGGCATATCGCAGCCCATGTAAATGATCATGCCAAGCCACATCTTGTAATCCTTGACCGCCATCCAAACATACTTCATCTTAAACTCCTCATGTTCAGCCGAGCCCTGCTGATCCATCTTCAATCTGCGGATAACTCTCGCGCGGTCTTGTTCCGAGAGGAAGGTTGCGAGATCAGGGAAATCGTGCACGAACCAAATAGAAGCAATTCCGAAGAGAACCGTTACGATGCCTTCGAGTATGAAAATCCACGCCCACCCAGGGCGTCCGCCTAGACCATCCATGTTGACGATTGCGGCTGCGAGGAGGCCACCAAAAGATCCGGATACAGCGGCGGCGGAGAAGAAGATGGCGGCGCGAATACCGAATTCTGAACGTTTATACCAGCAGCTGAGGTAATAGTTGATTCCCGGGAATAGACCAGCTTCTGCGAGACCGAGGAACCACTGTCAAGTCAGCCAGAGTTCAAAACGGGGTTTGGGTTGAAATACACGAGCTGCCATTAATCCAGACCAATTTGTGACAAATCCCATAAATGTCATGACTAGACCCCAAATAACCCTGGTATATTAGCCATGCTCCAAAAGTGTGGTTGTAGCACATACATGATGAGGGGGATAAATATCGAGGGCCGAAGTCTCTTCAACGCAATGTTGGTGAGGGGTTCAAAGACCGAGTAAGAGACGAAGAAAATGGAAAGCGAGGCATTGTATTTGCCAGTTGTCATCTTGTGAAGATCCGCCTGTAAATGGTCGATCTTCGCATTCCCAATATTCGTCCGGTCGAGAAAGGCCAGGAGATAAAGGATACAGAGCCATGGGATCAGCGTCAGATCCAGCTTCCACAAGAGCTTGCGATCCTGAGATTAATCGTTAGCAAGCTGTCAAGGGCGATGGTGATGGGGGAAGCTTAAGCTTGGAAAACGTACAACTGCAGCTTTCTCTTCTGCGGTGAGGTCCGCATCTGGATCTGGAGGCAAGCCCGCGAGATGTGGGGATTGCGATTCCAGATGTCCAGCGTCGAGTTCCTTTTCATCGCTGATTCCGTCGCTTTCATCTTTGACATGAACGGGAGGGTTGTAGATGGGAGCTTGAAGAGATGTCGCCATAGTGCAGTGGTGAGAACCGTGCGGGTTAAGAGTAAGGGGTAGAAGTGACTGTAGAAACTAGGTAGGTGGCTAGGTGAAGCTTTCAGTTGAAGGTATTCACACTTACTAGCGCTGTCATATGTGAGGCCACGTAAGAGATGGTTCTTCCAATGCTTCACATGTACAGAGAGAGAGGACGAGCAGAGAAGGGAAGAGAAGAGAGCATTAGGATGCGGGGTGGAGTTGATATAAAGAAAAGCTCCCATGCTGCACTTGTACCGATGACAGCGACGTCCACTGCCTTTGTCCAGAACTGGGGTAAGGGCGCCGCGTCCACCCCACGGGGCAAGTATCGGCGCATCGTGAAGATGGTTCTGCCTCTATACTGGTTCGCCCCAGGGGGATCGGCAGAAATGGCGTCGGGGAAGGGATGACCCCGCACATGGATATACTGTATCTTAATCCCGGTACCGTAAGGTACAGTACTAGTACTCCAGGTTACATATAATGACGAATCGGGGATATTTACATGAGATATAGAAACATATGGGAGGAAAGGGCAACATAACAGAAACAAATTGGAAAGGACATTACGCTTTTGTTTGGAAGAGTTGCTGCTCTACGAGTACCTTACCTATAGGATCTATACATGCGGGGTTGAACACAGATCAGATGAGATGCGATGAGATGAGATGAGGTCAATAATGTCGGGGACCGAGTCGTTTTGGCCCTTTGGCTCGGGAGTTGAAGAATCGCCGTAGTACAGAAACGCCACATCACGTGACTCTGCTGGTAAAGTGCTTCCTTCTACCCGTAGCTGGGCTGGACTCTTTATGATCAATTTGGTGACATCCAATACTTTACTCATCAATTCATAGAATCTTGAAATACAACGCAAGATTCATGGCATCACGTGTGGCCAGGGGTGTTTGAGCAATATCAAACAACCTTCTCAATAAAAACACACCCGTCAAACCTCACCACTTCTGCAGGTCAGAAAATCGGCCTCTCAACTCTCAATCCGAGTCTTAGTAGCAAAAAGCTTACATATCGCGGCTGACTCATATCTGTGACTTGCATATTCTCATGTTCCCAATGTATTTCCTTAGAAACTCACGTTTGTGACATTTGCCCATCCCCTGTCTTCCTCACGCACCAAGACTCTTCAACACCATGGCAAAAACAGTATGCATCGTTGGTAAGCACACTCTCTACTATACAAAGACTCAACCATACTAACATCCCCAGGCGCCGGTCCCTCTGGCCTCGTAGCTGCCAAAACCCTCACGCACGCCCATCCCAGCGGTACATTCCACGTGACCGTCTTCGAGGCCTTACCCCGAATAGGCGGACTATGGCCGATCTCCCCTTCAGACTCTTCCGGAATGGTGAACCCAGATATGTGCACAAACCAGAGTAAGCATACAGTCACTTTCAGCGATTTGGCGTGGGATGAAGACGTGCCTCCTTTCCCAAAGGCGTGGCAGGTGGGGAGGTATCTGGAGAGGTATGTGGAGGTGTATGGGGGGTATGAGATTCGAAGGGGTTGTAAGGTTGTGCAGGCAGAGTTAAGGGGTGAGAAGTGGGTCGTGAGGACTCGCGAGGGGACGCTGGAGGAGACGAGTGAGTTTGATCATTTGATTGTTGGGACTGGGTTCTTTGGAAAGCCCAAGGTACCGCAGATACTGGAGGGTCTTAAAGCTCCCGTATTGCATAGTTCTCAGGTGAGAGATGTCAAGGACCTTCTCACAAAAGGCGGTAAAACTCCCACTGCTACCGGGAGAAACATAGTGGTTGTTGGTGGACAGATGTCCGGTGTTGAGATTGCGGCGGCAGTTGCTCTTCAACTGTCTTCCGCTGAAACTACACCGGGAGAGAATACTCCTCTCAATGCATCGGAGTACTATATTACTCATATCGTGCAAAATCCAATCTGGGTAATGACTTTATTCTTCCCCAAGGATCCTGTTTTGGACGTCGTTGGATTGGATGGTCAGCAGAAGAAGGTATACTGGCTCCCCAATTCTTTTCTTCCCAGGACTTGAATCGCATACTAACCTCTTCCACAGGAATCAAACAAGTCACCATCTTTTCTACCAGTAGATCTGGTCTCATACAACTTAGGATGGCGACCAGAGGGACCAGTACAAAACAGTTCCGGCTACATATCACCAGAAGCAGCAAATATGACTCACAACTTTATGAACACCTACCTTGGCACTGATCAAAGCGAATTTGGATCTCCTTACCTAGCCATACAAGGGGAGACCCGATCAAATCCACCTTTTGTGGCGATGAGTGATGGCTATCACGAATTTGTACGGTCACAAAAGATCAAGGTTGTGAAGGGGAAAGTCACATGCAATGAAGCGGGTGCCCTTCAAATCAAGGATGGAGCCACATCTTGTCTCACTCAAGACGTCGCAGCGGTCATTCTTGCGACCGGATTCGATGCCAATCCATCTCTCGACTTCCTACCCTCAAAAATGCTCTCAGCGCTAAAGTTCGATCCAACAAGCGACGCATTTCCCCTTGCCCTAAATATCCATTCAACAGTCAACGCCGCAGTCCCATCCCTCGGCTTCGTCGGCTTCTACCGCAGTCCATACTGGGGCGTCATGGAAATGCAAGCCCGCTACCTAGGCAAGCTCTGGAGTGGGGATGCCAAAGCAGCGTCTGCTCTCGCCGAAGATACGACGCTTGATACGATGCTGAAGCTAAGAACTGAACCTCGAAGAGCGCAGTTCCCTATGGGAGATTATGCGTTCTTGATGGAATCATTCAGCAGCATCATGGACATTAAGCGGACCGAACCTTGCGACTCCACAGGTCGCACAGGATTAGTTCTCCCTCCTCGCTACCTTCCTGATTCAGCATCCGCAACAGAACGCAAGGAAGCAGAATCTGCACTTTCAGCTATCGATAATACCATAACCGCGTCCACGAACACGGGGAAATACGTTGCTCGCGCAGCCTTTCGAGCCATGCAAGGAGACTGGACCCTCCAACGCACGATTACAAGTCGTATCGCCACCTATCCCTCCGGCACACTTTCTGGGACCGCATCTTTCAAGCCCAGGTTTCCGACTGAGCCTTCTTTCGACGCGGAGTATTTATATGTTGAGAATGGGGAATTCAGTGCAACGAATGGGTTGAAGTTTGGGGCTAAACGAAGGTACTTATCCATTCACCGCCCTTGATCCTTCTGCTTTTCTACTAATTTGGCTTGCTTACGCTGAATTAATAGTTACGTACACCGTTACACCTCATCCACTGACACTCTATCCGTCTGGTTCACAAAGCCCGACCAGAAGAGCGTCGACTACCTCTTCCACGAGCTCGCAATCATCCCCCCAGTCTCAGAATCCGATCCCTCTGAGCCATGGCGAGCGAAAAGCAGTCACTTGTGCATTGAGGATCTATATGATGTGGCATATGAGTTTAGTTTCAAGGGCGTGGGACTCGAGGAGTGGAGTTTGGAGTATAGTGTGAAGGGGCCGCAGAAGGATTATACGATTCGAAGTGTTTATAGACGATGACGGTTGATCAGAAATGGGGTCAAGGGGGAGAAATATCTTTCTCTTCGGATTATATGTGAGAAATGCCAAGGGCAAGGAGCATGCCGGAATCTTTGACTATAAGTCATAGAACATGGTTTTATTATGCCGTATATACTAAAAAATGATGGCGCCCTCAAGTGAGACATGCCCATGCCTTAAGCCCGCCGCTAAATTAAAAGAACCCCACAGAGGCAGGCTCCGTTGAACCCTTTAGACCCTGAAAAGACCCATTTATCGGCTATTGTGTGGAGAAGGAAGTCTCGATTCTAAGTTCAATTCGTTATTATTGATTGTTCAGAACGAAATAATGGGTTATATGTTGCATTTGGATAGAATTACAGTAAAGTCCATCAAGAGAGACGGATATACAGTGTTAGCCAACTTTAACCTTTGCAGTGATGCGATGGCTTGGGACGAGACTTCAGGATCACCACGTGCACAGGCCAACCTCATCTTCCTTCCAATCCAGAGAGATCTCTCTTCTTCGCGACGTCGACGTCCCCTTCCTCCCATACATCAATAACCTCACACTCGTTTGTCTGTCGCTCGTTTCCACCGCATCCATTATCGTCTTACATGTAAAATTACACGTAACAACGAAGAGATCACCCACCAGGACCTCGCAGCTTGCATCAGGAGACCTCGCAACGCGACCCGGTATTGACGAATTGGCCAAGGAAGGACGGGATTTAATTCAATTGATGATCAATATAATCAACGATTGAAGACGCGTGGAATTTGGTTGGACAAGCGACGTCTCGACGACGAGACTCGAGAATACAGCGAAGAGACGCAACAACACCACGGAATCAGTCTCTGAATAACCACGCCTGCGACAATGCATTCCTCAGACTACCTCGCCATCTGCATCCTCCCTCTCCTCTTCTCCTGCGCCGGCGCTCAAACTGCCGACGGCGCTATCGTCCCCTTTTCCACCCTGCCAACCTGCGCTGCAAAATGCGGTCCTCTCTACGACGTCCAAGGCGCCTGTGCCCCACCTGCCCAGTCGTCCGTCAACCAGAACTGTTTCTGCACTGACACACGCCTCACGCCCTTCTCCCAGGGCACAAGCGAAGTAGCCAGTGTATGTGGTGCTGCGAGTTGTTCGGCAGCCAGCGATTTGCAGGCTCTCCAGACCTGGTATGAAGGGTACTGTAAGGGTACAACTTCATCGACATCAACCGGAGCAGCAGGAGCGACGACGACGACAGGTGCAGCGGGGTCGAGTACGAAAACGAGTACGGGAAGTTCTGGGAGCGGGAGTAAGAGTAGCAATGGAAATCCGAGTTGGTACGTCTCTTTCCGTATTATTGAAAATCAAGTCAAAAGCATAAGCTAACAATGTGTGCGAAACAGGTTCGATTCCCATGTAAAATGGGTAGTCATGCTCATCGTCCTCGCCATCGGCATACCCGCTGTCTGGATTGCAGCCATCATCCTGCGTCGCCGCTACATCCGCAAAAGGGATCGCGAGATCGAGATGCGTCCCCCTGTGGCCCTTGGGCCCCATCAAATTCAAGCGATGAGTGGAGGATACAGTTACGGAGATGGTGTTGTGGATCAGAATGGAAAGAGGAGTGATGTTGGTGGAAGGGGGCCTGGCACTGGAAGTGGGGGGCATAGTAAAGATATGAGCGCGAGCACGAGCGTGCCAGTTGCAACGCCTGCGGATGGGAGAAAAGAGAAGACGGGGTGGTTGCAAAAGGCGAGGCGATGATACCCGACCTGGTCTTGTTGCTTCATCTTGCAAACACGCTCCTTGGAGTCTGGATGCTGTAGCATACGCCTGACGTGAAGGCGTAATGGATGGTTGGCGTTTTGGTGAGGGAAAATAGTTTACCTGGTTTATGGGTCAAGCGAATCATGATTGCTGAGTAGAGATATAATGGACATACATTCTCTTCTATTGCCACATCACTGTTAGACGGGAATGTGAAGACTCGGAAGCGATAATCAGTGACATTCGCCAAGTGGCATATACTTTTCTTGACTCTGAGGTTTGGATTTGCTTTTCTTACCATGGAGCTTCAATCTGGTATTAGGATGAGAAAAACTGATAGCAGCACTCTGATTATTGCCAGCATTGCTAGCAATCCATCGGCTCGAGTATGAGTTTATTGAAAAGTGAAATCTTGGTCAATTGCGTTTGGATTAGCTCTTCTTCTGATACGACCTACCACAACGACCTTCAACCCCGGCACGAACATATAAACTATGAAGGGAAAGTTTACAACAGGGCGTTGGGACCTTCCTAAGTCAATAGACAACCCCTCTGGTACTGTATGAGCGCTGAGCAAAGCAAAGCAAATGCCGGCTTCACTACCTAATACTTGCTCAGAGTCTTTGCTTTCCAGGCGCGATAGGAGGGCAGACTTGAAGCTGTCTTTACTTTTTGATAACGTTCATGTATCCGCGACTTTGCACTACAAGCCCGTCTCGCTTTCGGACGTACGAGATCATGCTCGGATTGGAGATATGTTATTTTTCTTCCAATCCAAGTAGAGAAAGAAGAAAGGATGATGAGACTCCGTATTCCACCCCGGTATGCCTTAACATGTCACGATAATTAAATGGCTTCGGCGTTAATACTCATGCTTTCTGTTACCTTGCGGTGGTTAACTTGGATTCTAAATGTCGAGTACTGCGTGAAACATTTGACACTATGCCATTGGCGATGCATTGGAGGGTTGATTCACCTACAGTTTCCTTGATTGTTTCTTGGTATGTTCAAGTCTTTTAAATTCAATCGACGGTCTGTTTCATTGGATTCATCCTCACTTCTCTACAAGAAGCCCTTCTATTTCTCTTATCAACATTTCAGCAACAAGCACCACCATAATCATTTCCTACTGCAATCCTGTTGACAGTTTCGATATCGTTTTAGGGTACGTTTAGGTTAGGGAATACTGCAAACGGCCGCTCTCTTTGCCTCGAGTAAGCTGTCCACCACAAGCACTTGTCAAGCCTTGATTCTCACAACAACTTCTTCACCTTTTCTTGCTACCGTCGACCATAGTGAATATCTCCTTAGACCCACACACTCGTCTCTGGCCCACTTTCTCTTCTCTACAAAAGTTCCTCTTTCTCTCCCGAGCAACCTTTCCACAACCACATCACTGATTTATTTTACTCCATAGCTGAACTTTGCCGACAACTCTGCATTCCACCAAACCTATTTTCGATACTCTTCATCATACGCCTTGAAGAAGATGACACGATACCTTCAAGTCGTTTGCCGTTCCGTTCAAAACGTCCGTACTTAAGAATCAGCCTTACCTTCCTTGACTTCGACTTAACACCAGCTTGGTGTTCGTCTTCAAGAACCAACTTCACCCTACTCAGCCCTCATTTTCCATTCACTCAACCTTTGCTCATTCTCTGTCTTCAACATTGACAAGCTTCCTCTTAACACAACTTTTAATCGACACTTGCTCGTTATTCGTTTTTGAGAAACCTCCCATCGGCCTTACCTCATCTACTCAACGCCCATTCCTTATTCAATTTCTAAGACAACAACGTGTCTTCAATTCCTCACTTCAATCAATACTCGGTCTTTCTTCGCCTTCAAATACATTAGTAGCATTATCATTATCCTCAACTTCGATCGTATCATACCTTCAAATGGCTACATCATTGCCAGACCTAGCCTCCAACCTGAGTACTCTCAACCCACATGGCGAGGTTTCCAACGCCGGTGTTCAAACGTCTCGGATTCTGATGGAGAAGATGACCAGGCGCGCAAACTCAAATA
This sequence comes from Lachnellula occidentalis, assembly GCA_007821535.1. Classification (NCBI taxonomy): domain Eukaryota; kingdom Fungi; phylum Ascomycota; class Leotiomycetes; order Helotiales; family Lachnaceae; genus Lachnellula; species Lachnellula occidentalis. The sequence goes on along the minus strand of QGMI01000034.1, from coordinate 29,792 downwards.
GTGCCCGTTCATCTTCACCAACCACCCCGGATTCTGTCTCCTTTGACAACCTCGATACATCTGCTCTCCGTTCTGGCATGATGGTGCCCACGTCCGACTTCACTTCCACGTCGAACCAGATAGCTCCGGTTGGAACTCAAGCCAACTTCGAGCAGGAGCTTATGGAGTCCAAGGCCAAGCACGAGCAGGATATGTTTGCAGCTGCCGAAAAGATGAAGGAGTGTAAGGTGATATACGAGCGTTATGAGAGTAAATCGGAGAACACGCTTAGCGAAACTCAGATGAGACGAGAGGAAGACAGGATCGCAGCTGAGCTTAGGCGTGTGGAGGACATCATTGCCGTTGAGAAGAAGCACGAGCGATACATGGCCGAGTCACAAGAAAATCACGAATGCTACGTAGCAGAATCCAACAAGAAACTCGAGCAATACAAGACTGCATCGGAACAGAAGTTCTTGGCCTATAAAATGGAAACGGATGAAATCATCGTTCAACATCGAATCCGCATTGCTGTTCTCGAGAATGACATCAACTCCAAGAAGGAGGAGGTTGAGCAAGCTAAGATTGCACTGCTACTTGTTGTCCAAAATCTCGGCATTAATGGACTTACTGCCGCGGTCGCCATTCCAAACTCCATCCAAGCAAAAGACTATGAAGATACACGTAGGGGAGAACAGTGCATCGTGGAACTCAGGGAGGAGATTGACGGGCTCAGAAAAGAGAGTCGAGGCTTGAGAGCCAGTATTCGTCGCCGCGAGTGGGAAGAACCTCAGTCCACCCACCGAGCAAAGGATGGCATTCAAAACTCATCCGCGGACATTAACTCGATCAAGCCCCGAAGTGCAAAGGTCGAGGATTGGCAAGCCACCAGTATCGAGGTAAAGGGCAACAAAAAGGCCGAGGTCGGCAATGGAAGCCCGAAGCGACTTGCAACTTCTTTCGGCTCGGATCCGCCAAGATACCCGTCTGGAATGGAGATCCTACCGAATGGTGAACTTAGAAGTACAGATCAAAGCTTTGGTTCTGGCTCAGCTACCGTTGCCAACGTTCCTATGCTTGCCCGATACCACTCGGCCGGTATCGCTAACGTTGGTATGATTCTCAATCTGGAGGACGTCCTTGGTGGCGAGTTTCCTGAACTCGTCACTCCCCCAAGGCGGGCTACTTCCGGGATTGGATCTTTTAGTGATGGCGTGGCCATTCAGGAAGAGGAGAAGACTATCGAGGAACAGATGCTGGAGCATGAGTTAGCCATGCAAAAGTTTCAAAATGTCCCCAAGCCCGGCGTGCTGAGAACTGGCACTAATATCAAGGGCGGAGCTCGTGGACAGGCTTATATTGCCAAAGAAGGAGGCGGTTATGGCTCCAAGGAGTACGACTATGGTGTTCCACGGAACTATCAAAATATGGGTCGGTATCAGGGTCACCAATATCACGAGCCTCTCGGATTTATGCCAAAGGGCGATGGCGGAGACTTCAAGGGCTTCATGGATAGGGGTGCACGGGTCAATCTTTCCGCCGAGCATGAAATGCTTTTGGAGCGTGGTTTCGATCCCAATCTATGGAACTCTATTGAAGAACGTAATACTGCGGTTGATAACTGGCGCCGATCAGCCGACAGGAAGGAGCTGCATTTCCCCGAGTTCTTCAAGCACAACATCGTCTATGTCCCATCTAAGGATGACAACAATGTCCTTCGTACTGTTCATATCGGCAATCTTCCTACTGATATCGAGCTCCGAGAGGTTCTCGCCAAAGTCCGTGGTGGCCAAGTCATCCATGGTGTCTTGTTGAATACATTCAAGCAGACAGGTGCCATGTCCGCGCTGGTTACGTTTGTCAAGGAGAGTGCAGCAGATGATTTCATCACCTACACCGGCATCTACCCACTTGCATTCGGCGACGATGATGAGAAGACCGATGCATCCGTCACACTCATCACCACCCCAACCTACCCCATGAGCGCAGCTCTCATTAACAAGCTCAACAAGCAGGGTAGCACCCGTTGTCTCCGACTGCCAAACTTCCCAACGGACTTCTCGTTGACTAGATTGGAGCGCAACATTGGCTGTGGCAACAAATACCGCACCGAGAGCCTTATTGAAATGTACTTCACCACAAACAGAACTCTCCACCTTGAGTTTGCGAGCATCAACGCTGCTGGAAGTGCCTTTGCTATCCTTACCCGATGGCAGACCTATAACGGCTTGGAGGTGCATTACGCACCCGACCCTTGCTCTGGTCCCGTCGAGCAGCTACAGCTAGAGACCGAACCCCGAATGCCACTTTTCCCAAAGTGTGGCTTTGCTGATGGTAGCCTGGCCACGAAAGAGGCTTATGCTGACGTTCTGCGTGATGCAGATGTCAAGGAAGTTGACGGATTGCAACGCAAGCACCTTGCTGCCCTTGACAACCAGAAAGTCGAGATCCCCGACTTCAGTGGCAAGAACTTGATGGCCACTCCTTGGGCTGATGACACTGATTCTGAAGATGAGCCGTTGGCCGTCAAGTCGGTTTCCTCTACACATGGTCTTGGTCAAGCAGATGGTCCGGTCATCATGCAAGATCCCAAAGAGGTGGTTAACGCCCTATTGATCCATGGCATCAATTCTAAGATGGGTGGGAATGACAATGCGTGGATAGCGCAGCACGGCCTCCTCCAACCACCAGTTGGTCTCGAGGGATCTGATCACGCCGGTCGTATGTCTCGCTCCGCCATCAGCCTTATAGCCTCCGAAAAGTTCGACACCCCTTCTTCCGGCACAGAGCAGTCTATGCCAGCAGACGTCAACAATGGTGGAGGCACCACCCAGCGTCGCTCCAAGAGCTACTCAGAGGAAGAGGATGAGGGTGCTATATCAGAGGGAAAGCTCGAGAAGATAGAGATGATGAATGTGGTAGCCTTGGCAGAGCAGGTGGACAACGCAGAGGATGGAGCAGAGGAGAAGATAAACCCGGATGAAATTGACCTGGCCTAGATCTTTTGCTATATACGATATCTTACCTATGCATGTATTTTAGATGGCGATTTCCAGCAGTTAGTTGATCAAAAAGAATATTATTTATTGCGCAGTCGCTCCCAGAGTGACGCATGTAATGCGGCGTTCAGAAAGAAAGTTTCTTGTTTTCCGAACATCTCACACACCTTGCAGTAAAAGAGTCAATCAACAACCCAAAGATATTACTCGGGGCATGGAATTCAGTATTATTAATAGCCCTCAATAATCGATAAATACCATCCAACACCACCCGACCCGAACAAACCGAAAGTCTTCCCCAAAAGTCCACATTCTACTCACTTCAGCGCTCCTTACAGTAACATCCCACCGCCACACCCAAGCCTCACCCCGAGCAAAACATTATTCTCTTCTTCCACAGGAACGTCATCGCAGACGCTCCACTATAGATTATTGCCCAAGAAACCACCGCTCGCAAACATGGCCGTGGTGTAGACCTCTGCAGCCGACATGGAGTTCTGTGCTGGAGTGCAGGAGGATAGGGCGGCGGTGGAGGGATAGATAGATATAGGGGTCACCACAAAACCCATGGACCCATGGGTCGGGTCCTAGTATCTGTAAGGACCCATGGGTCTTGCAGGGGGGGGGGTAGGAAGGTAGGCGTAGGGCGTGTAAAAGACCCCCGAGCCTAGTAGTACGATGGGGATTACCCCTGAACTAGGCTTAATTAAGCTTATAGTAGGGGTGTACCCCCCCCCTGCAGGACCCATAGGTACCCGACCCGACTCATAGGTTAAGTCCTAAAACCTATAGGTCGGGTCTAATAATTATAAGGACCCATGGGTCGGGTCCGGGTCCTAACCTTGGACCCATGGGGACCCATGGCGACCCCTAGATAGATATTCATGCTACCGATTCTGCTCTAGTGATATCTGGGGACGTCTATATTCAAAACTTGCTTTCTCTTTGTTTGCCGCAGACTGACTGGACGCTGAACTTTGCCGGTAGTTTCATGGGCTGCCATGTACTGAGGGCACAACATCTTCTTCAGTCTAGGTTTGATGGTCAATTGTGAAAGACTGCATTTGGGCTGTCTCTTTTGGTGGGGTCAAGACGATTGAGGTTGTTTCGATGTTGAATGAGTGTTTTTGCTTCGTTTGCTGGAGAGTGAGAGAGAGGGCTCTCCGTGGATGAAATAAGTGGTCGAATAATATAGCAAAACTCTAGAACATCATTCGGCTGTTTATTTCATCCACGTAGAGGAGGGGAAACCGGCGACAAGTTCTCCTCGATAGACCTTGTCTGCACGCCAGCGACTTTTCTGTTGGTCGCTATAGGAACAACAGCCTCCACCAGTTCGATCTCCGTATACGCCGTATCGTGGATCATGAAGTAATTCCCGTGGCTTTCCTCTTTGATGATGGGTCTTTCCTGCCTGAATCCCTGGACTACATTGGTCATTACAGAGTTCGTCCTGATGTAAGACTCTGTTTCGGTAGCGAGATCACCCCCTATTATTGACTCCTGCTTGGTGTAGACTCGATGACTGTCTCGATATTCGAACCGCTCTTTTGCGTCTGCCCGTGAAGGGCTTCCGACGCAATAGCCTCAGGTTCAATGAAAGTTGCAGCTTAGTTGCCGTTCCAGAGTCGTACGTCTCTACTCGTACAGAGGATTGGGCGCCTCGTGGCTGTAATACGTCTGGCTCGATACCGCACTGTTGAAACCTTTCGACGCAGCTGCCTCGTTCCTCGCCACAGTCGTCGTTTTGGTATTGGCGGCCGTTTTCTGTGGACTGCCATTCTCAACAGTGATCGTTCCATCTTGAACGGACTGCTCCTGTAACCTCTGCACCATATCAGATCCGATAAAACTCGTCTAGTATATATCGGAGCTGTGGATGGGTACCGTTTCTTCCTGTCTAGTCTCCACGACCGCTGTTTTTGCACCGGTCTCGGTCTCTTCATCGAATTGCCCAGTCAAATGTGCATTGGTCGCCTCAAAGCCCGTACTCTGTGTCGCTATTACTTCTTGTGCAGTTTCCTGCGCCATAGTCTGCTCGGCGAACATAGCCTCGTTTGCTGTATATGGCTGCTGCACGTTTCCCTGAATTATGCTTGACTCAGTGATAGTAAACTCTGTACAACGATTGTCGTTATATGTGGAGTCCTGCGGAATAATGGTATTCGACTTGGTATAAGCTACTGTGTCCGAAAGTATCATCTCTTGCCGCGCTACGGTCCCTTCGGCGAAGATCGTCTCAGAGTATGATGCGCGTTGGGCGGTCGACTGCTGAGCACTTTCCTCGAAAACGCAATCTTCCGTGTCAGCCCAGACATTTGTTTCTTGCGTCGTCAAAGGCAAATCAGCTGGCTCCGTAGTCCAAACGTTCTCTTCCAGCATTGTATTCTCCTGATCCCAAGGAGGTTGCCCAGCTGGAGAAGTGCTGCTCCATGAATTCATATCATTCTGGCCGATGTATTGGAAAGCTGCGAGGTATTCTTCCTGGGTGTTTATGCTTTCTTCTTGGATTTCTCCGAAAGTCTCTGCAGTCTCGAAATCCTTGCTAGCGTAAACCTCTGTTGTGATTCCCTGCTCAATGGCATCCGAAGTTTGAGTGTCCTGTATAAGGTCACACTTCTCAAGGTCTATTCCTTCTTGTTGGTAAGAGTCGGTACTCTCAAATGTATAAAGTTGTTGCTGAAGAATATCAGAATCCTGTGTATTCTCATTGCAGGTGACGCTCTCTGTCACGGCCTGTTCTACCTTCTCGTTGACCGTGAACATTCCCTGCTCGCCACAGAAAGCTCGGGCGCCATCCAATGTAGAGTAATCCACTTGAAATGCACCATTGGAGCAGATACCTTGGTTATAAATCCCTTCGATACTGTCAATGTTGACACCTCCTTGCGTCTGTTTTGTATAGTCGACTCCATTTGGTTGATTTTTGAGCTCAACGTCATCTTGGGCCTCATCGTAATCTTCGCCGCATTCGTCTAACGAACCTTCAACTTCGTCATCCATAAATATACCACTGAATCCTTTAGCTAAATTTGATACCTCCTGAAGCGTAGCTTGCATGCTTCCTGCAGCCCCTGCTGCTTTTGCTGGTCGAGCTTTGCTAGTTTGTTGGATTTGGATTCCGTCTGGCTGGAGTTGCCGTGTATTGATCGACGGTATTTTGCTTATTTGGAGTGGTTTCCTTCCATTGATACTTTCTTCTGACGTCTGGAAAATTTGACCGCTTGCTGGTACGATTGTTTTTGAACCTTGATGACTGATAGCTTGAACCTGTCGTTGAGGATCATTGGCGAGTTGCTTCCGTTGGTTATGTGGTCGGTTGGCTGGATGCTGTACCTGTGACATGACTGCTGCTTGGATTTTCCGCTCCTGATAATGCACACTTTCTACGCCCTCTACACTCTCTAGATCTTGGGTTTGATAGATATCCACCTCCTCACTTTCAACCGCCACATTACCGTTATTGTCGATACTCAATTCGGCAACCTCAACCTCAACGTTGCAGTTTTCATTAGCATCAACATATACGTCACAGTTGTTTCCAGCCCCGCTACCGATCATGCTCCATACTGCTCCCATAGCACCAAGTACTCCATCATCGCCATTATCACTGCCACCAGCGACAAGACTTGTACCGGGTATAGTCACACCTGTCGTTTGTTTCAATACTGCATTGGCAATTTTGATTCCGGCTCCAATGACTTGGCGGTTATTCTTTAATGCGTTGCCCGCGATCTTGGCTCCCTTCATGCTGGTTTGACCTGCGATCTTTGCTCCATTTCTGACTGAAGTTGTGTCGATCCTGGGCGCACTGAATCCCTTTGGAATGGAAAATCTACTCTTTCTTCTCGAGGGCTGGTGACCTAAAACAGATCAGTTAGCGTTATTTCTCCCCAATGTCGTTACGACTACACAATAATATTTCAAGAGCAGTAAGACATCCAAGTCCAGATCTGTCTGTAACTATTGAATGCAAAAACGAATGGAATATTCATGACGTGCCTGCTGAAGATGTTTCCCATTGAAGGTCACCAGGTTGGGAGAATGGCCTCGATTGAGACGAGAAGGAGTTCGTTGGCGAGATGGGTTGAGGTTGTGTTGTGAAGGTTGCTGGGGACTGGGAGGGGAAAGTGGTGGTAGGTGATGCTTGTTGGTGCTGCGACGTGATAGGTGTTGACATTTGCGAAGTTGAGGTGCGAAATTGATGGTTGAGAATGCAAGTTGTGCATCTGTAGATTGTATTGTAGGATGACTGATGGGGAGTGATTGAGGAACTGGCACATGAGCGTATGTCACTGGCGTGAACGTAGGGGGAACTCCATAATTGGGAGTTATCACTTGGGATTCGGGAGGTTCCCAGCTGCTATGGTTGGTGATTGTATTGAAGAAGTAGGTTCTTCCATTTGCGTCGGTGCAAATTATCCATCCAACTGGTAACTGTTTGATGATAGGTCGTGGGGATTGAAATGACGGCTGAGACGGGACGCCACGGTTCAGAGGACTGGTAAAAGAGCCGCTCACGCTTGGTAGACTGGAGATGCTTGAAACACTTTGTCGTGGTGTTGATGTCGAGTCCTGTCGAGCAACGATTTCTTGTGGAGAGACTGCTTGTCCAACTGGTCTTCTGGCTGGCACTTGCTTCCTGGCTACGGGTTTAGGGACTTGCTGAGGCACTGTCGGGGGGATTGCCGGTCCATGACTCCACGGTTTTTGGAGGGTTGTCACTTTAATTGGAGGGTGTTGCCATGGTACGTCCGGCTGGGCTTGCTGCATTGTACCTGACCACGGAGGCGACGAGTCGCTCTGAAGAGTTCTGAGATATTTTCAGGAAAATACCAAATGGTATGTATGATACTTCGTGACATGACAGAAGACTCAAAAACTGAGTTTGGAAGACAAAAGTAAGAATAAATAAGAAGGATTATCGCTTCAACTTAAGGCTGGGCTGAAGTGAGGCTGGACTTTGGCGTTATCTAGACACTCCTAATGGCGGGGTGCAAGCCGTGCCGCAGCAGTTTGACCAAAATAGTCTCAAAATCAATAAACATTCGTCTATTGGGCCATACAGAGCTACTGTACGCAGAGGAACAGACGGGAACTCCTGATTATCATGGTCATGCGGGCTTGAATAGGCTTCCTCGATGCGACTCACTGAAGCCGCGATGCAGGTGTGGGAGAGAAGATTGATAGATGAGCCTAGGATGACACGAATCCTGATAGGTAAGATATTGAAGAACGACCAGTAGGCTCATCCCACGTGAAAAGTGTTTCTTGAACCAAAGCATATGCAGGTTTGTCGAAATCACCATAGAAAGATGTGGTGAAACTGTATGAACAGCAGGATTGCTTGGATATGTCACATGTGGTGTAGGTCCTTGGTTCACGTGATGCTAGCGCCGAAGACTAAGCGAAGAGGCCTCTCCTTCTCGCATCGCGATCTGTATCTACACTTCACTTCTTCACCTAGAAACCAAATGCATTGAACCACAGATTACTGAGCCTCATGAGTACACTAATATGAAATCAGAATAAATCTTAGAGAGCTTGCATCTCTTTATTAGAGATAGCAGAACAGTGGGAACATAAATCACCACGTGGGGTGCGAATAACAAGGATAGAGAAGTATCTACTATGTTACAACTACCCTCTTACTTCGTTCTTATAGGATAAGCTGCCTATAGTATTCGTATGCAATATATCTCAGATTAACATTTGATTGTTTCTCTCTCGAATTATTATTGTTATATTATAGTGTTCTTAACCCGTTATTACCCTTCCACGATGCAAAGATGGGATTGGGGGGCACACTTTTTAGCGCTCTTCTTCCAAGTCTCACCACATCTAATGTATATACCTCCTCGTTTCTGGCAAAAGCAAAATAAAGTATGGCTGCACAACAAGCCCTACCAGTATCGCCCTATCACGAATTCCATCAGCCAGAGAATATCCCAACCATCGCTCTGTTTGACCATGATGGCACCACGGCCCTTTACGAAAAGGGTGAATACGGAAACTCCCTTATATATCGAATTATCCAGCTCAACGACGTGTCTGCATTAAAGCAATACTTGCTGAGAGAACCTAAGCGCGGCCTGGCGGCAGATCTATCCATATATACGGACCCTTTCTACACGGCGACCTATCATGGGTCTACCGATTGTCTTCGCCTACTTCTGGAGCATCACGCTATCCATGGAACTCCAGCTCATCTCGAGGCTCCCAACTCGACAGACTATCTGCTACTAAATGTGGCCAGCAGCAGGGCTCATCTCGATATGGCACGTTTTCTGTTGGATTGTCAACCTGCATATGTTGATATTGATATTCACGCCCGGAGATGGGACATGACGGCCTTGTTCTGTGCAGCTGTTTCGTTCACCCCGCACCTTCCGGAGACGGTGCCAGAATCGAGTGAACCAAAAGAATACCTACGTCATCACGTGGCTCGTAGTGAGGAGCGGATGCAGCTTCTACTTGACCGAGGTGCTTGCGCTCGTGATGCCACAACTTGGGCAGACATTCATAACACGGTTCTCAGTCTAGCCATCTCTAGGGCGAGTCCTGGATTGGTGAACCGTCTCATCGATGAAGGTGCAGACGTGCATGCGAAGACAACAAGAGAGCTTCCGTCTTGGTCTGGAGACGATGAGAACCTTCTCCAAGATTTCACTCCTCTTCATGTGGGTAGCTTGTATCTAAATTCCGAAGGCATCCAAGTCCTGCTGGATCGTCGAGGCAGCGGCATCGACATTTCAGATATGTTATTATGCCGAGACAGTTCCGAATCTACTCCCCTTCATTGGGCCGCCGGAAGCTTCAATCAGCCAGAGAACGAAGTTTGGGCCAGAGACGATATTGTTGCCCAAGCTACCGACACCATCAAGTTACTCTTGAAAGGCAGCAATCCCAGCTCTATCAACATCCCAGATAAGCGAGGAAACACGGCCTTGCATCTCGCATCATCTGGAGAAGCACAAAACGGCAGCGAACATTCCTTTGTCGCTCGGGCTATTGTGAATCTCTTGCTCGAAAACGGCGCAGACGCGGGTCTACGAAATCAAAGAGGACAAACGCCGCTACATTTAGTAACTAAGGATACGGCACTGATGGAACTCCTTTTGGCGAATGGCGCAGGTCTCAATGACGCTGATGCAGATGGCAATACCACTCTTCACTTTGCAGCGAGTAATTTGCGTTATATTGAAGCAGTGCGATTTCTCATCAGCCGGGGCGCCGATCTCCATTCCAGAAATTCTAAAGGGAATACGCCACTACATGAAGCAGCGGGCGGGTATTATATGAATGATAGAAGACGTTTGACTAGTGGAGCCTATCGCGATGGGCATATACGTTGGACAAACACTGATTTGATGAGATTGCAGTACGAGGTGATGGGTGTCTTTTTGGATGCTGGATATGATCTTGATCACCAGTGTAACGTAGCTGGTAAAACAGCTCGAATAGTACTGGAGGAAACGAGGCGGAAATGGGAAGAAAGGGAAGAATCATGGAGGGGGGATCAAATAAGGATCGGAAGGGGAAGAGGAAGGGGCAGGGGAAGGTAGTATTCTCCAAGCTGCGAGTTTGAGTCGACTCGTAGCTCGAACATGAATGCCTTAGCCTAGCCTCTCCTATGCTCTATATTTCTTCTTAGCCTTTCTAGAGCCTTGCTAGAGCTTTTAGTTGGCCTAGCTAAGCCCTAGTAGTAGCTTGGGCAGGTTTAGGCTAATTAATGCGCTGCGTAAAGGTATAAATTTCTCAGGGTTTCACAACTGCCTTTCTCACTTTGTTCTCAGAGGATAAGCTATCACTGGCATTCTTATATTCCCTTTACCACTCTTATATATGATTTCTCAGACTATTATTATTATGTTACGGTATTCTTAAGCCGTTCTTAACCCTCCCACGCCGCAAAGATGGGGATGGGGCACACTTCTTAGCGCCACAATGCGGAACCCCGGCGGCCTTTGCCGGAAATGGTATACACAGTAGATTAACGGAGGCGGTTACTTATCAACGCCCACCCTTGGGCTTCATACTGGCATGGAATGAGGGATACCACGCAATCAAGTAGATTCAAGACAAGCGCCTTACTAAAGTTTCGCTGCTTCATCAACATAATCTTCTCAGCTTATCATCGCCAATCTTCAAGAGATATTTCATCGCTCTATAACTACCAACGAAATGGATACTGCCAAACTGATTTCGAAAGCCCGAGAGACTCGAGACTCCTCTGTTGCAAGGGTCCAACCTCCTCTCGCACCTCTCCCAGTACCTCTTCCCAAGAACGTCACGGGAATCCCTAGTCAGATCTTGACTACGAGAGAGCTTGAGATTACTGCCCTTGATGCTCCGGAGCTACTGAAAGCCATTCGGGACAAGGTATACTCATCCGAGGACGTTACACGTGCCTTTCTAAGACGGGCAGCTCTTGCCCAGAAACTCGTAAGTGATTCGCTTCTTCCAAAGCCCCAGACGATTAACATTATACAGACAAATTGCATCACAGAGCTCCTCCCCGAGCAAGCCATCGAGCGAGCAAAGTACCTAGACTCGCTCCCTGATCCCATAGGACCTTTCCATGGCTTGCCCATTTCCATCAAAGAGCACCATGGAATGAGGGGCTGTTCTACGAATGGCGGCTACGTGGCTCTCGTTGAAAGAGAGCCCGATGGAGATCTACCCCTGAACGATGTGCTCTGGGAAGCCGGCGCGGTGTTTTACGCAAGGACGACGCAGCCACAGGCTGTGATGCACCTTGAGACGTCGACGAATATCTACGGCGTCACGCTCAATCCTTGGAATACCGATCTCACTCCTGGAGGGAGCTCTGGAGGCGAAAGTGCACTCGTGGCGATGAGGGGTAGTGTTTTGGTAAGTTTAGAGACGGGGGTCTGGCTGAGGACATGGCTAACGGGTATCAGGGAATGGGTGGTGATATTGGAGGCTCTATCCGATGCCCTGCTGCCAATACTGGAATTTATGGTTTTAAACCGACACCAGGAAGAATTTGCAGTACGGGAACTATAGTTGCATCTGCAGGGCAGGAGGGGTGAGTTAATAGCCTTTTCCGAGGACAATTACTAACAGGATGTCAGAGTCATGGCGACCAAAGGACCCATGTCAACCTCGCGGTCGGGACTGGATCTATTCATGGAAGCGTATCTGAGTTACGAACCATGGACCAGCCAGGACTCAATAGTGCCCCTTCCCTGGAGGCCAGTTACCCTACCACCGAAGCTAAAGATAGCCATCATGTGGTCCGACGACATCGTGACTCCTCACCCCCCCATCACGCGTGCTTTGAAAGAAGTTGCCAAGGCACTCCAAGACGCAGGTCACGAGCTAGTGGAGTGGAAGCCCGAAGGACACGACGAATGCTGGGACATCACACACGCGTTGTACTACGAAGACGGCGCCAAGTGCGTCGAACAGCTGCTCCAAAAGGGCGGCGAGGAGCTACTTCGCCTGACGCAATGGCTGATCAAGGACAACGCCAACGTGAAGTTCCGAACGGCCGAGGAAGTATGCGCGCTCAAGATAAAGCGCAACGCGTACCGTCAGCGATACAACAAACTATGGCGTAGCACCGGCTCAGCAGACTCCCCCATGGTCGATGCGATTCTGTGCCCTACGGGCCCCGGCGCTGCGCCTCCGCATGGAAACGCCAAGTACTGGAACTACACGAGCCAATGGAACCTGCTTGAATATCCTGGTGCGGTTTTCCCTGTCACGTTTGTGGACCAGGAGCTTGATGTGAAGGATGCGGGCTATGTGCCGAAGAATGCACAGGATAGGTTTAATTATGAGTTATATGAGCCGGAGAGATACGTGGATGCGCCTATTGGGCTGCAGATCGTGACGCGGAAGTGGGAGGATGAGAAGTGTTTGAAGATATTGGAAATCGCGGAGAAGGCTATGGGCAGGAAGTGAGGGGCATTTGTAGGAAGGGACAGGGTATATTGCACTCTCGCATTTTCAACAACGGTGATTTATACCCTATGTGTCAATAATGCAATATAAGTTATGAGATCATGGCATCTTTGAAAGTTGCGAACTGCAAACCGCAGAGGGCCCCTATTTCCCTCCAAAGCAAAATTCTACAAAGTACAAGTCAAGATGCGCTACATCCTCCACAGTACCCAACAACCCTGCCAAGCAGTCCCCAACCCACCTGCAAGTGCTGCGAGACAAATTCGAAGCTGTGGATAGTGAAGATACATAGTGTTTTGCACGCTTTAGTGTAGGGAAGGAACAAATACACGATTGACCGAAGAAGTAGAGGCTTTTAAGGGATGGGTATTATGACGCTTGTAGTATGTGGTATAAGCAGTAGCGATATATGATTTAACAATGGGGAGAGCGGAATGGGCTGAAAAGAGACGAAGAGGATTTGCATACGAAGACTATCAAGTATCTGTAACGTTGAAATTCATTCATGCGACTTGGCAATGTAGCTAGTAAGGGTATACAAACAGACAAAGGGCACATGCTCAAACCCCATCTGTCAACTGTAAATCATCCACATGCTCCTCTACCACCACATCAAGAATTCTCATACCCCCCGCATCATCCCACGCAATGCGTCCCTCAATAGCAGCCCTCATGAGACCTTCCCCAGCAACCTCCTTCTCCCCCGTAAACGGATCCCACTCAAAGCCCTCCTTCAACCACATCCATCTCAAGTACGCCCTCAGCTCTTTATCCTCGGGAACAACTCTCATCCACTCCGGCTGAAACCCCTCCTTGGTACTCCCCTCGCCATTCCAGCCTGTCGCTAGCCCGCGGAGGACATCTCGGCAGAAAATGCGCCAGGAATCCATGGCGTAGGGTCCTTGTGTCATGTGGCCGATTTCCCACGCTGAGCGGGGGTCGCCGTCGGATAGGATGTCGCCTTTCTTGATATCGCGCCCGACATCCTTGGAAGGGTAGCCGCGCACAGCATAGCGTTTTCCCTTTGTTGGGGGATCCTCAAGCCATAACTTGGCGTATGTTTGATATGTCGCTGCGCGCTGATTCTGTAGGCCTAGATGTCGGATGATGGAAACGATGTCTTCTGTATCAGCACCGACGATGGCTTCTGGCGTGGGATATTGCTCCATGAGCGAGTAGAATACGGGGATGGCATGTTTGCCGTGGGTGCGGATGAGGAATGTGACGGCGATGAGGAGGCGGAAAGGGTCATTGGCTAGCTTTTCCTGGATGAGACCAAAGGTTGAGGAGGCGAGTGGCGGGAAGGGAATGCAGGATACGAGACCACCTGGAGAGCGCTTCTTAGGACTGTCTCGGGCGGAGATGTCATCGTCTTCTTTCTTTGGAGTTATAGGAAGAGCAGACTTTGAGCTTTCGCCTTTTTCGGGTTTGGGAACTCTGATTTTGCTGGATTTGGAGGGCGTGACGGGTGGTGTCATGAAGTAGGGTGATTTGGCAGGAGGGCGCTTTGATTTTGCTTTGGTCTTCTTGATACTGGATTCGGTAAATGTATCTTCAGCATCCTTCCCTATTGATTGCAGTCGCTTTGATTCTGGTTGTTCGTTGAGTGAAATGTGTTCCTGTGGAATAGAAGATGCAGCGGCATCGATTGGCTCCTGCTTCGTGCAGCAAGGTGTTTTGGAGAAGCGTCCATTCTGGTCTCTTGAATAGCTTCGAGATCTTCCTTCAGAGGGAGCAGTAGAAGCCCTCTTCATCATTGTAGAACCTGAATATTCAGACCGGGATTCGGATCTACCTCGTGACGCAAACATTCCCATCGAATCCCGTACGATATCCGAGGACTTGGCAGAAGAAACCGAATAAGCCCTCTGTCTTGCTCTTCTGGGCTGCAATTCGGCGCCATGAGCTGAGATCGAATTGCTTCTGGATGCGAATCTCCCTTTGGAGTCTCGCATAACACCAGACTTGGCGGAAGATACAGATTGTGCTCGTTGCCTTGTGATCATAGGTTGATGATCGGCGTCTTTGACTGGCTCAGACCTGCCTCTCATTGTGAATTGCCCCTCTGAATCTCGTACAGTAGAAGACTTTGCAAGAGACATGGAACCCGTATGCTGTTCTTCGAAACTAGGAGCATACTCAACGTCGGATTCATATTCTGGTTCGATTTTGACTGAAGAGAACCTTCCCCTTTTATCTCGTACAGGTGTGAAAGAGTTTGTGGAAGTCGCTTTGGAAGCCCTTCGTTTTCGTGCGCTGAATTGCGGACTGCCGACCTCGATGGACGAATAAATTTCCTCAAGTTGGGGGGTAGATGGTCTCTCTGGATCTTCTCTTGGCGATTGCATATTATTCAAGTTATCGTAGCTGTGGTCTAAATTCATATGGCTTGATTGAGCTGGGGTTGAAATCGAGCTGTTGTTATCCGCTTCATTTTGAGAAGCAGCTCCATCCTCTGCGCGATTGGATGGTGTAACATAATCACCATCCATAGGAACCCAGGTCTTGGAAGGCGTATAGACCTTGACTTTTGAGCGAGTGGGTGTGCTAAGCGGCTCAAGTTGCGGAATATCAATCTCCTGTGATTTCGAGGCATCCATCTGTTCTTCCAAGCCACCTTCAATAACATGTTCTCCGGTACTATTCATATCCAGGAATTGACTACCACTCGCAGAGCCCTGGTCTCCTACGAGTGGTAACCTTTTGAATCTCCGTTCGTGATCTCGGTATCAAGGTCCATGGCATCCGTACTGGGCTTTTCAATCTTGACTCGATCGCGTCTGCCGGCCTTGGCCTTTTTGGTGTTAGTGTTGGGGAGCTCGGTCAGAGGTTTGTCGATGGCTGGTTTGGTGGGTTCTGGCTCGGCCTCATTCTCCTTCTTTGGCTTCTTTCCTCGACTGCGGCGCTTCTTGTCAGATGGAGCTTCGGGGTTAACTTGATCAGCAGTGGTAGTGTGTTCAACGCCGTCCATGACTTCAGATTGCGGGACAATCTCGACAGCAGGCGTCTTGTCAGATGGAGCTTCCGTGTTGACTGGATCAGAAGTGGTATTCTGTTTAACACCGTCCTTGAGCTCGGCATTTGGGACAACCTCACCAGCAGGCGTCTTTGGCTTTCGAGACTTCCTGGCTTTCTTCTTGGGTCTCTCCTCATCTTGAGTTTCTGGAGCAACAACATCCTTCGACTTGTTTGGCTTAACAACAATCTCAGGGGTGTCCTTTACAACTGACTCCTCGCCTTCCCCAAGAGACTGGCCAGTTTCACCTTCCGGAAGAGAATTGTTATTCCTCTTGCGCTTCCTTCTTCCACTCTTCTCATTCTTCAATTCCTCGATTTCCTCAGCCGTGGCTTGCTTCTTGGGACCCTTCTCCTTCTCGATCATCGCAAGTCTCTTCTTCTCTTTCTCCAAGTTCTGAAGTCTCCTCTCTTTCTTCCATCCCTTCTCCTCAACAACAATCCTCTCAGGAGGAACATTGGCTTTTGCAGCCTGTACGGCTGCTTTACCTTTAGCCATTGAATCCTGTAGACTCTGAGGCAGGGAAGACTTTTTGGGAAAACGAGTTGCTTCCTTGTCACGCTTCTTGGCTGCAAGGAGTTCTGCAACAGTAACAGCTTCGTTTCTCCTCTGCGCCCTCTTGAGCTCATCAGAAGCCATTTTCTGCGCGTGGGTTCTCACAATAGGGGCAACAGCAGGGACAACAGCAGGGACAACAGCAGGGACAACAGCAGGGACAACAGCAGGGGCAGCAGCAAGAGCAGCAACAGGACCAGAAGGTGCTGCTGTAGTCTCGCTTTGCTTAGCCGCCTTTACCCTGACCCTCTTTTCCCTCCTCCTTTGTGCTTTCGTCTTCCCATCAGCCTTAGATGAGCCGATCACCGACACTTCGTCTTGATCCTGGTTTGCTACTGTCTCTTCTGTGGGATTCTGAGGCTCCTCTTTGCCCTTCTTGCCCTTCTTAGCAGCTTTCTGACCCGCATATTCCTCCTTCTTCTTCATATCCTCTGCACCCGGTGTTTTCTTGACCTTTTTAGCTTTCGGCTCTGCAACGCCCACAACAATCTTTCCAGCATCATCACCCTCGTACCACGTCTGCGAAGCTTCAAGCTGTGGAGCTACAGCATCCACGACAGGACGGTCTTCGACAGGGTGCTTTACTTTATTGTCTCGTTTCCTCTTCCGTCTCGATGTTTTGTCTTCTGGCGGCACATCTGCCAATGCAGCTTCCTTGTCCTGTTGGCCGGATGAGAACGGGCCTGGTTGGTCTGAGGCAGGTGAATCGTCTTCATCGTCCGAAACAGGTCGTGGCTGGCTACTCGGCGGCGGCGCATGGTCCTCATCCTCAGATTCCTGCCGAAAAAAGATTAGCACAGATCGTGCAATTGCAAGTGCATACTACGCAACATAACATACCTCGATCCTCTCCAGCTCATCAATCTTCTTCTTCTGGCTCTGACTACTCTCATCCGCAGTCGAGCTAGGTATCTCCATCCTGCCTCTCAATGCTCCCTTGCCCTTCTCTCCCTTGCCCTTCTCTCCCTTACCCTTCTCTCCCTTGCCCTTCTCTCCCCCGCTCACCCCCATCATCGGTAAATCAAGATTATCATCATCATCATCAGACGAACTCCTATCGCCCCGTGCATCATTACTACTATCCTCGCCCTTCCAAACGCGGGACGGAGAAGACATGTCGCGCTGTAGATCGGTCGTCAGAGAATCGGGGTGTAAACGCTCCCAGTCTGCAAAGGAAGATATGTCGGAAGCTGTAGGTGAGGTAGTGGACATCAATTGGGCCAGTTCAAAGATCTTGGGCCCGTTTGTGTTGGTGGGAGAAGGGAGTCTGGTGGGGGTGCTCGAGGTAAAGTTCGTGTTTTTCTTTAGCGAAAGATATAATTTTCTGCGATAAAGAAAGTTCGGCTTCTTATCTGTCAAGTGAATGGTAAGTGATTTGATGATTTTGAAAGCAATATCACGATTCGGGTTAGGATTACGCAAGGCAAGGATGATTTTAAAGTGTTTGCACAGTCTAAGCATCGAGGCTTGAAAAACTCTTCTCCCATTTATACACATCTAAACCCTGTTCTCTGCAATAACTAATAGCACAATCCTTCATTCTCTCCCCTCCCCATCTTGACAAAAGAAAGGCATCTATGAGTGATCTAGTGGCCTCTACGCCCCCCCATTTGCGGCTTCGCATAAGCGACCTTCCTCGTCTTCACAGGAGACCATTTATATCTCTTGACCCACACACTCAGCGCAAACAACGCTGATGTAAGAACCAGCACCTTCATGCCCATCTTCTTGCGCTGATCCATCTCTGGCTCCGCAGACCAGTTTAGGAACTCCACAACATCTTTTGCCATTTGTGAAGTCGTAGCGGGCGTCTCGTCCTCGTATTCCACGAGTTCATTGTACAGCACACGAGCCATGGCAATACCGGTACCGGGGAAGTAGGGGTTGAAGTTCAGACCTTCCGGTACAATGGCACCAGCGGGAGTTTCTTCAGGGTACCCAGTGAGCAACGAGAAGATGTAATCACAGCCTCCGTGGCGAGCCTTGACCATGAGGGACAAATCTGGGGGCAGAGCACCATTGTTGGCAGCGCGAGCAGCTTCGTCATTCTTGTAAGGCGAGGGAAGGTAGTCGGACAGCTTTCCGGGGCGCTTCTCGATCTCTCCTTCGTCATTGGGCTCAGTGTCGTACTCGTTTTCTTCAGCCATTGCTTTGGCTTCGTCGACGGTGAGGACGGTACCAACGAGGGATCGGAAGGGGATTCGCGAGAGGGAGTGACAGGAGGAGCAGACTTCGCGGTAGACTTGGAAACCTCGGCGGAGACTGTAGAATGTTAATTTAGTGCTTCTTTCTTGGGGTTGTAATGGAAATGTTACGCTTGGTGGTCGAAAGTCTTGGTGTATTGTGCGTGGACCCATGGGTATTTGGTAGGGTGCAGACTATATAGAATCAGTAGCTATTCTCAAACGATTCTGTGGAAGCTTCGCATTGCCATCGTTGATGCCCCGAGTATCCGAGCCATCGACCAGGCGCAATTAAAGCTCCCACACAGATTTCCAAACTCACCCTTCTTCAGTCGGCGTCATGGCATGTAGCTCAGGACCGTATAGATGGTAGTACCATGCCATTGAACCAATTGCCACAGCAGTCGCAGCGGTCCCGGCAGCGTTCAGCTTGAAGGGAGTCGCAGCTTCGGCAGAAGTGCTCGCAGCACGCTATTTACACATTGT
Organism: Lachnellula occidentalis; assembly: GCA_007821535.1. Classification (NCBI taxonomy): domain Eukaryota; kingdom Fungi; phylum Ascomycota; class Leotiomycetes; order Helotiales; family Lachnaceae; genus Lachnellula; species Lachnellula occidentalis. The sequence continues at coordinate 10,641 of QGMI01000034.1, read as the reverse complement.
CAGCTTGCAATTCCTTCCAAGCCTCCCAATATCGCCCTCTCTGCTCGCCGGAGGCCATTGAATTCGTACCCGGGACGGGGCGAGGTGTTGTTCGTACCTTGGTAGTGTTGACAGCTGCATTCCGGACAGTGCCGACGAGCAGTCGTGATCTGGCCAACATGGTAATCGAGCAGCGGGGGTAGCTGAGGATCACTTCGCAGAGGAGACGGCGGTCAATTAGGTGGTGGGAAGGTGTTGCTTGATGTTGTTGTCGCAGTTGAATGGAGAGAATCGAAAATTAGCGTAAACTATTAGAACGCAACGCATCTCATTGGCTACCGAGGGATGAGCCAAGCACGTGACTACAAGCTTGTTTTTGAGATACATTTCTCTTCCGAAAAGTTCCTACCATTTCGTTCCATTTTTCCATGTCAATTGTTTTTCACGAAGTGCGCATCTAGGAGGACCCTGTGGCGACAGTCAAGTTGTTCCATTCCCCTTGTACTAGAATGTACGAAGTATGCATGAAAGACAAAGTATCTATTGAACATCGAATGGAATTTTGATCTTCTCAATTGTATCAAACTTTTGACGTATGCAACCCATGTTATCCCCAAAACTCCCAGCAACATGCTTCACATTCAAGAATGTCCATTTGGGCCCTTTGCCAATTCTCTCCGCTCCTGGACAGCCTTTGCCAGTGCCTCGAGAACTGACTCCGTGTCTTCCCATCCAATACAAGCATCTGTAATACTGACACCATACTTTAGGCCTGCCTTACCTTCCTTGGGGACCTTCTGGGCGCCTACAGACTCAATTAATATAGTCTCAAATACCAGAAGGAAGAAACTTACCCTCATTGATATTACTTTCAATCATAACCCCCATAATAGCCTGCTCACCCTTTGAGATCTGCTCCGCAAGTACCGCCGCGACCTTTGGTTGATTCTTATGGTTCTTCAGCGAATTTCCATGACTGCAATCGACCATCAGACGTCCATTAACACCACTCTTCGCAAGTTGAGCCTTTGCCTCCGCAATACTCTCAGCATCGTAATTCGTGCCCTTCGTACCCCCCCTCAGAATAACAAAGCAATCCTCATTTCCCACCGTGCCCACAATAGCCGCCACACCCGGCTTCGTCACGGACAAGAAGTGATGTGGATGTCTGACTGCCCCAATGGCATCAATCGCCACTCCCAGTGTTCCATCTGTGCCATTCTTGAAGCCAACTGGGAAAGACAACCCACTCGCCAATTCCCGATGCAATTGTGATTCCGTAGTCCTCGCACCAACAGCGCCAAGAGACAGCAAATCGGCCGTGAATTGCGGCGAAATCGTATCTAACATTTCACTCGCAAGCGGCATGCCCTTCTCCGTCAAATCCACAAACAACTGCCTGGCAGTTCTCAGCCCCTTGTTGATCTTGAAGCTATTGTCGATATCCGGATCATTAATTAACCCTTTCCATCCTACCGTCGTGCGAGGCTTCTCGAGATAACTCCGCATGACGATGAGTAAATCATCTGCGTATTTCTCCTTCAAGAGGACGAGCTTGGAGGCATAATCGAGAGCAGCGGCTGGGTCGTGGATCGAGCAGGGTCCAATGACGACGAGGAGGCGACCTTGTGCGTCGGTACCGTTGACAATGGCGACAGATTCGTTGCGTCCATTGAGGACGGTTTCTTTGGATTTGGGCGTTTGGGGGATTTCGTGTTGGAGGAGGTCGGGGGGTGTGAGGGGGTTGTAGCCTCGGACTGGAGGAGGAATTTAGTCTTTGGTTGAATACTGGAGTGTGGAATTCGCATTCTTACTACGCCAATCCTCCGAGCTTTTTGTATTGCCCACATGGGGGTTTTCGATATGGAAGATCTATTGTTGGAAGTGGCGTCAGAACTCCGCAGACATCTCTTGCAATTGCATTGGCATTGGACTTACTTGGGACATGATCGTAGAACAGCAGTTGTAAGGGGCAATTGATCAACTGAGTAGACGTGGAAAGGTGAGATGGAAGAAAGGGGAGCGAAATAAGTAAATATTGTGGTGTGAGTCAATGGCCGCAGTACGTATTCAGTCTGCAAGAATCATGGCGGGGAAGAATGAAATTTTAGTGGATCCCGGCCCGCCCGCTATCATCCCGATGTTTTGCAAGTCTCTCTCTCATTACCCCTCCCCTGCCTGTCAAATGGCCGAACAGCTTGTCAAAGTAAGCAGCTGGACCATCAACAAGTTTTCTATTCCTATAATGATGAGTCGATCATGGTCTTCAGAGAGTCACCGACAAGAGTTTCCCGGACACCGAAACAATATTTCCTTGGTCATAGCACTAGGTACTACCCAAGAACTGCTTCTATTGGCAATAGGAGAAATACTATTCGACATTCAAGTTACACGTGAAGTTACACGCCCGTCTTGATGATTGAGTATACAGTAGCGGCAAAAGCCTGTCGGTCTCCGAACTTCTACTTTGAGGAACGCCGAGACTTGTTCTAGCGAGTTGGCAATTTGCATGTACTCTTCCTGGATTGGCATCTATCACTGCTTATGGGGAAGAAGAGCAAAGTCTGAATATGTAGTAATCGTTGCGAGAAGCAGAACTCGTTTCTTCATACTCCCCTGCAGATTGCCTGCAAAGCCCTTTCTAGCCATCGTCTATAAAACGTCCCTAGGAATCATCTCACCGGCAAGTTCAACATCATACATCTAAGCGTCGGCGCGTGCAACCAGGTCTGGGATATCATCTACTGTGTTCCGTCCTTCTAGAATATCTGCTTGGATTAGTATTTGTTTCCAAGCTTCCGTGGGTTTGGACCTTACCAATGACTGCCTTGAAAAGTGGGTATTCGTCAACCTTTCCCCGAACTTGCAAGAAGCTGTTCACCTCCTTTGCGGTACTTGTTCCCTGTAACTTCTGCCCGTTCAACTCTGTCTTCTCAACCTCATCCACACCGACTCCTCTTTCAATAGCCAACTTGGCACATTTGAAGTTCCTGCCTCCACTGCAACTGGTAATCAAGTCTGCAACACCGCAACTCTCCTCGGTAAACGTCCCCGCGCGAACCGAATGCCCAAAGAACTCTTTACCAAACTTCACCATCTCCAACAAACCGACTCGCATGATAGCTGCCTTGGCATTGTCACCCCATCCTCTCCCGTCTACAAATCCTGCTGCAAGTGCGACAATGTTCTTCAGCGCTCCTCCAAGCGAAACGCCGGCAACATCGTCGACCATGCGGACGTGGAAATATGGTCTGTGGAATAACGTCTTGAAAAGGGCGTGATCGAGAGGGGGATAATCGGCTGGCAAGGCCTTCAACTTGGTCTTGCTGACTCTGCCTCTTACGTCTTTGTGTTCCCCGTCTGCTGGTGTAATGGTAAGGTTTATTTGCGAGCTCGATGGACTTGGGGCTCGAGAATCGATAGCCGGGGGATCGTATGCAATGGTCGTTTCTGACCATTTCTCCAGGGCGATTTCGTTGGCAATGTTTGCTCCCGACAGAGCCCCGCAGTAAATTCCCAGCCCTTCACCAATCCACTCGCTGAACAGACTAATCTCAGAGGATGTGACGTTCACTCCCTTTATGCAGGATATGCCTCGGGCGAAGGGAAGAATGTGTCCCTCTAATTCTTTCGATATGCGGCCGATGAACTGGTGGGGGAGATTGAAGACGAGAATTGTGGAGTCCTTTACTGCATCAACGACTGAGGGGTTTGCGACAAGGTTCGTGGGGAGGGCAATGTTGGGTAGGTATTTGACGTTCTCGTGGTATTTGTTGATGATTGTCGTGAGCTTCTGGGGGCCATCTGCAGAAGCATCAAAGTGCTTGGAGTCTTTGGGTAGAGTGACTTCCTCTTCGTAGACCCACATCTGTACATCTTCCTCAAAGACGTCAGGGTTGGCTTTGGTGTTTTCGGCGACGATTTTGGCAATTGTAGAACCCCAATTTCCTGATCCTACTACCGTCACCTTGTGCTTCTTGGTAGGAGCGCCGAGTGTCGCCATCTTGTGCCGTTGAGGTAGAGTGAGATGGCGGGATGTCTGTGCAATTCGAGATGCAGCTTGGGCCGATGTTCTTGCTGTGAGTGGTATGAGCATGTGGGGTGGGATAGGAAGTGAAGATATGTTTAAAGACAAAGGCGGGGTACAGTATCAAAAATGTTGAGGCTGAGACATAAAGCTTCTTGGTCTTGTGCCAAAGTTTTTGAATGCCACCAGGACGCGGATGCAGGGATGCTGACCGCACGAGAGGAAAAGGAGGAGGGGAGATATTGTTAGCGCGGGACAGGAAAAGAAATGGCGACAGAAGATGCATGTGAAATTGAGTCAAATGTACATCCACCGCTACATCCACATCTACATCTACATCTGCATCCAGATTCGGTTGCGTGAGATGCTGTAGATGGATGAGGAATCGAGGATGATGACACTAGTCACTTGCCACAAAGATGTTTGGTGCAGCTCCAGAGTACTGCATGTGAGTCCTGAGTCGTGCGGCCATCCTATCAAACTTGGGGAAGCTTTGCTTTGGGATGAAAGGTGTTGAACATGGGGAAAGCGCGGGGAGTGGAGGAGAGAGGAGAAAGGAGAACAACAGCTGATTGAGTGATTCTGAAGATGCTTGCTGACTGACCCATGATGTCCGATGTCCCTTGCCCTGAATACCGTATAGCTTTGCACAACCAAGAAAACTTCGTAAAATGGTAATAATAAGATGGGACGAATGTTTGTATAGTCACCTAGGTACCTACTTAGTTTCTTGAACTGGATAAAATAAATCCTCAACACCAGAATTCAGTCCAACCGACGACTACCGGTACCTAGGTACCTAGGTACATAGGTACTTAGGCAAAAACAATCCAAGGGCAGGGACAGGGGCGTGTTCCCCACTTCCCACTTGTACTCGGTACCTTCGCTCCGTACCTTCCTTCGTACCTGGGTGTGACGTACCATGCCATCTCGACCGGCCGGTCTTTCCACTGTTGACCATCCTGGTGTACTGTATCAACCCACCTTCACCTTCACCCTCACCTTCACCTCACCTTCACCGTCGTTGTACATTCTTATATCTGCACAATCGCATTGCTTCTCTTCTCTTCTCTCCTCGTCTCTTCTTTTCTCTTCTCTTCCCTTTCTCCTATTGCCAACTCAGTACATCATCTCAGTACATCATCTCTTTACCCTCTTTTCTACTTGTAGCTCTGGAAGAGCTCCCACCCGACTATCAACTTGGTCCAATAGCCACTACAACACCAATAACTACAACACAATACAATGGCTCCCAGGACAAAAGCCTCCAGAGAGGTTTATTTACTCCCTCTCAAGGACGATGGGAGCCCCGATGTCGCTGGAGGTTACATCTACCTCACCCCCAAGAGTTCTGCCCCGATAGTCGTACGCTTTGCCATTGAGGGGACATCCTCCATATGTCGACATGGAAGCTTGTGGGTAAACATTCCAGAGGAAGGTGCCGACTTCCATAGAGAAAAGTTCCGAGAGTTCAAGTAAGCAAGACATGTGCTTGTGCAGACCGCAAACTAATGCTACTACAGACTTGAGCCAGACTTCAATCGCACCATCGAGATCTCCATTCCCATCCACGGTGCGGGCGCATTTGCCTTCTATACCACCTACGCCCCTCTTCCTGGCCTGTCCGAGACCCACGTCAAGCCCACCACCCCCACGCAAACTCCCACATACTATATCGATGTTGCCCCACGCTTGTCACTTGAAGGAAAGCAGATGCCAATGGCGGCACTGTCAATCTTCTCCCTGATCTCAAAATTCATGGGCAAGTACCCCACTGACTGGGAGAAACATCTGCGGGGCATAAGTGCGAGGGGATACAACATGATTCATTTCACGCCATTACAGCACCGAGGCCAATCGAATTCGCCATACAGTATATATGATCAGCTTGGCTGGGATCCAAAATCCTTTCCCAATGGGGAGGCCGATGTCAAGAAATTCATTACTAGCATGGAAAAGACGCACGGTCTACTCGGCCTCACAGATGTTGTATGGAACCACACGGCGGACAACAGCAAATGGCTTCAAGAACACCCCGAGGTCGGTTACAACGTTTCGACCGCACCGTGGCTCAGGTCAGCCCTTGAGCTAGATACCGCGCTTCTTGAATTCAGCAGTAACATGGAAACTTACGAGCTCCCTACGACCCTAAAGACGGTAGACGACCTCATCAAAGTCATGGATGGCATCAAAGAGCGAGTCATTGCAAAACTCAAACTTTGGGAATTCTATGTTATTCAGGTTGAGCGCAACGCTGACGCAGCTGTGGAAGCATGGGCTACAGGCAACATCACCTTTCCCGAAGGCGGATTCGGTGGCTCTGATTTTGGTGGCCTGGAGACCATTAAGAATGCAACTCCAACCCAGCAGGCTGAATTCTTAAATAAGAGCGCATTGCTGAGTAAAGACATCCTCGGTAAACGATACCAACGTTCTGTCAATCCAACTATCGCGGCGGCCTTGCTCACGGCCATCTACGGTCGCTTTAAGGGAGATGATTCGAATTCTGCTGATCGAGGGGTCGCACGAAGCCGCATTGTGCATATTTTGGATGAGGTGAACCTTCCTCTCTACAAAGAGTACGACGCGGATGTTGCCGAAATCCTCGAGCAGATCTTCAACCGAGTCAAATATGTTAGACTCGATGATCATGGACCGAAATTGGGTCCGATTGATGCGAAGAACCCTCTCATTGAGTCTTATTTCACGAGACTTCCCAAGAGCTCAATTACCGAGAAGCACAACCAAGAAGATCTTGCACTGGCAAACAATGGCTGGATATGGGCAGCGAATGCTCTGATCGATAATGCTGGTCCAAAATCTCGTGCTTACCTCCGAAGAGAGGTCATTGTTTGGGGTGACTGTGTTAAACTCCGTTACGGAGAAAAGCGCGAGGATAGTCCTTTCTTGTGGGATTTTATGGCCCAGTACACTCGGTTGATGGCAAAGTACTTTAATGGCTTCCGCATCGATAACTGTCACTCGACCCCTATCCATGTGGCCGAATTCCTGCTTGATGAGGCCAGACGGGTTCGCCCAAATCTGTTCGTCGTTGCTGAGCTGTTCACCGGATCTGAAGAGATGGACTACATATTCGTCAAACGCCTGGGAATAAGCTCGCTGATTCGAGAAGCCATGCAAGCTTGGGGAACTGGGGAGCTTAGCCGACTGGTGCATCGCCATGGTGGGCGACCTATTGGTAGTTTCGAAATAGACGAAGTCTCAGGCGCAGACTCACAGAATATCACTAATGGCCAGATTAATGGTAGCTCCAGCACGGACATTGTTCGTCGAATCAAACAAACGCCTGTTCACGCCCTCTTCATGGATTGCACCCATGACAACGAAGTGCCTGCTCAAAAACGGGATGCCCGAGATACTCTCCCGAATGCAGCCCTTGTCAACATGTGCGCCAGTGCAACTGGCAGCGTCATGGGCTACGACGAGATCTACCCCAAGCTTGTGGATCTTGTTCACGAGACCAGATTGTACTCATCGCCCTCATCTACAAAGCCTGTTGAAATTGGTGCTGGTGAAGGCGGCATAGGAGGCATTAAAAAGCTTTTAAACCAAATCCATACACTCATGGGCAAAGATGGGTATGATGAGACTCACATCCACCACGAGGACCAATATGTCACTGTTCATCGTGTCCACCCCGAATCGCGAAAAGGATATTTCCTCATTGCGCATACAGCGTTCCCTGGCTATGGTAACGGAAACGGTGGCTTCAGCCCAGTCCACCTTGGAGGCACGAAAGCACGACATCTGGGAAGCTGGATGCTCGAAGTTGACGTCAGTGAAGAAGCAAAGAAAGAGGTCGAAGAAGACCTGACGACTTTGAGGGGCTTACCAAGCAAAGTCATCAGTCTTCCCGGCGTACGGATGGAAACAAACGACGATGAGACTATCATCTCTGTTCGTGAGAAGTTTCCTCCTGGCAGCATAGCACTCTTTGAGACTTGGATTCCTTCGGCTGAACATGCATCGGGACTTGATACCTTTGTTACTTCAGGAGCCAAGGTAGCCTTTGCAAACTTGGATCTTATTGATCTCAACTTTGTGCTGTACCGATGTGAGGCGGAGGAGCTCGATTCAAGTGACGGCAAGGATGGCGTCTATGACATTCCGGGACACGGTAAACTTGTTTATGCCGGTCTGCAAGGTTGGTGGAGTGTTCTGAAGAATATTATCGCAAACAATGATCTGGCACATCCCCTTTGCCAACATTTACGAGATGGGCAATGGGCGCTGGATTACATCGTTGGACGCCTCGAACGAACATCGAATAAGGCAGGCTATGAGCGCTTATTAACGCCAGCCATCTGGCTTAAGGAGCGATTTGATGCAATTCGAAAGATTCCAAGCTTTCTACTGCCACGGTACTTTGGTCTTGTGCTTCGAACGGCCTACATGGGAGCATGGGACCGTGGTCTAGAGCTCATGAACGAAAATGTTCAAAAAGGACAATGGTTCTTGAAGGATCTTGCTATGGTCAGCGTGCAACAAACAGGCTTTGTCAAGTCAGCCTCTCTGTATCCGGTGAAGGAAGTGCCATCGTTGGCAGCCGGTCTACCCCATTTCGCGGTTTCGTGGGCAAGATGCTGGGGCAGAGACGTCTTTATATCTGCCACTGGTCTGTTCCTTGGTACAGGTCGATATGCTGAGTGCAAGGAACACATCATCGCATTTGCAAGTGTCATGAAACACGGAATGGTGCCTAACCTTCTGGGTAGTGGCAATAACCCCCGATACAACGCTCGGGATGCTGTTTGGTTCTTTTTGCAATGCATTCAAGACTATACGAAGCTTGTTCCCAATGGAATCGAGATACTGAATGAAAATGTTTCCCGCCGATTTCTTCCTTATGATGACACTTACTTCGACGTCGACGATCCACGAGCTTATTCCAAAATGTCAACACTCGAGGATATCATCCAAGAAGCACTGCAGCGTCATGCCTCGGGCATGACATTTCGGGAGGCCAATGCAGGTCCAAACCTAGACATGCAAATGAAGTCGGAAGGATTCGACCAGAAGATTTCTGTAGATTGGAGCACCGGTATCATCTTCGGTGGCAATCAAAACAACTGTGGGACATGGATGGACAAGATGGGTGAAAGCGATCGAGCGCATAGCAAAGGCGTGCCTGGAACCCCTCGCGATGGCGCTGCAGTTGAGATTACCGGTCTTCACTACAGTGCTTTGATCTGGTTGGCGAAGCTTCACAAAGAGGGCAAGTACAAGTATGCCGGCGTTAGTACCTCTGATGAAAGACTCAAAGTCATCACCCTGGGTGATTGGTCTGCCCTGATCAAGAACAACTTCGAACGATGCTATTACGTTCCCACCGAGCCCAAGGACGACAAGAACTACGATGTCAACCCTAACATTATCAACCGTCGCGGGATCTACAAAGATATCTACAAATCAGGCAAGGAATACGAAGACTATCAACTCCGCGCCAACTTTCCCATCGCTATGACTGTCGCACCGGACCTCTTCGACGACTCTCACGCCCTGCATGCTCTCATTCTCGCAGACAAATACCTGCGTGGACCGACCGGAATGGCCACGCTTGACCCCGCCGACCTCAATTACCGTCCTTACTACATCAACTCAGAAGACAGCGATGATTTTGCGACTAGTAAGGGCCGCAATTACCACCAAGGTCCAGAATGGCTGTGGTCTACTGGCTTCTTCCTTCGCGCACTCCTGAAATTCGACTTGAAGAGGAGAAAGGGGCCGGAGGAGAAAACAGAAGCCTTCCAACAAATTACTAGACGTCTAGTAGGTTGTAAAGAGTCGATCAAGAGTAATGATTGGGCGGGTCTTCCAGAATTGACGAACAAGGGTGGGGAGCTTTGTCATGATTCGGTAAGTGGACTTTGATTTTGACAAGAGGGAGTGCTAACTGGAATTACAGTCGCCGACGCAGGCTTGGAGTGCGGGATGCTTGATTGATTTGTATCGTGATGCGGCGCTGTATGATGTTAAACAGCTTTCGGAATGATGATTGCTTGAGCGAAGGCATTAAAAATAGAGGTGCGTTGAAGAATGAATGCATAAAGGGATTAATGGAAAGTATGGAGATGAGGATTACGAATTCATGATATAATGTTTATAGATAGGTTTAGTGGTCCTCTACCTAGAAATCGAACCTATTATTCTCTGTCTTTCGCTTTGTCATTTTCTCTTTCGACGTTTATTATTCTAGACACACATGACCTTGTCTGAAATTCTAAATCGTTTTCCTTTCTAAACCTAAAAGCTTCACGAGAATTCTGTAGAGTTGATATAAGGGACCTAGCACCGTCACGGTTGAAACATTAACGGGTCGAATATGAAGCGCAAAGTAATTTTTTCTTGTTCTTGAGAAGCCTCTCGACCCAAAGTAAGAGACGGGTTTAACGTGCTGAGATAGTTGTGATTGAAATGCGAGTGAGTGGGTTGCTTCATATCCACGTGCATGAAAGTGTGTGATGATCGTTATGCTTGACTGCTACTTTGTTCTGAGTTTGTAAGCTGATGCTCGTGAGTGCAAGTAGGGGTTCTTTGTTTGTCAAGTGTCAGTGGTTGGTTATTTGACGCTGGAAGGATGAATGGATGAATGGATGGATGGATGGATGGATGGA
>QGMI01000033.1:0-94333 GCA_007821535.1 Lachnellula occidentalis | reverse complement strand
GACCCCTACTTGTTAGTACAGCCAATTTACACAGCCTGGTCTGGCACGCAGTGGTGACAGTGATGCGGCGATTGTTCCAGCACCGATCGGCAAAGCACACCTACAAGCACCACTGGCAGCAGCTCTGCGGTTACTACCTGGACTGTTACTGCGTGTTGCATTACCCGGTCTCGAGTTTATCGCTGCAGGCTGCGCCCAAAATGGTGGCAAGATCGAAAAGCTATACTTCAGTACTTGTTTGGGCAGACGCATCCCAACTAAGCCTTACGTGTAGGCACAGGGATAGGTTGGGGGCCCGGGGCTTGAGTCCTTGTGATGGGTAGGTAGGTATTCTACATGGTACAATACCCCTTTTAAGCAGGTGACACAAAGCTGACAGCCTGACACGTATCCCACCCAGGTCTCAGCCTTACAATGCTCATGCATGCGCGCCTTGCTAGTCTTTTTCGTACTATAATAAGGCTGACGAGAAGTTATAAGACAACTAGAGCCTCGCTATTACGGGAATAATGATATGCTCCTTAAATCACTCTACCACCAACTGACTACAGTTACATATCCAGAACAAAGACATTGCTCTTGCCGATCACGAGTCGTTCTTCTACGCACTTCTTCTGCTTGGCTATACTTATCCTCCTCTGTTCACAGTCTACCGCAGCACTTGAAACCAGCAGTTCTGATAGAGAGAAAACTCGATACACTGATGAAATCAAATGTTATGCTCTGCCATATGGTGGCTTTGGATTTGTCTCGCACGCCTTGACCTACTATGCGATGGCCATGCTGTGTCTGGAAAGAAGGCCACTACCACCATGGCATAAACTAAAAGTGAGAGAAGATTGGGAATGGAACAGCAACAGAACCCTCGCTGTTTTGAAGCTCATCTTTACAATCATACCTTCAATTGTCACTATGGCTCGTTGTAGTCATGCTTGGTGCGTCGAGCTTTGGTTTTCTTTCTCGTAGTTTGGTTTTTCTTTTGTAGTTGAATCTTTCTACCTTTTGCGCATGTTGCTTTATGTTCACTTTTTACGGAAGACTGTATCATGCGTTTTACTGACGATAAGGTCTTTAGACAGTTCGAAACAATGGCAGGAATGAAACTTGCTCTCTCTCTTACATCCGGCATAATCGGTCTCTACCCAAATCCTTGGTTGGGGCTGCTATATCTGCCAGGTGCTTTCGCTGGCACCATAGGAACTATCTCTCTGGCAGCATCGAACTTCACCAACCGGATGAGTATCATTACAGGTGTGTTCGGTGGTGTTACTCTTGCCTGCTCAATCGTTGGGTTCCTGGTTGCGGGTCGGGGCATTCTTTTTTGCTCGGAAAATGATAAAGTGTATGCCTTGCCTGAATTAGTTGGGTCTGGGCGACTGAGTACTTTGGCGTGTCCAGTTTTCTTCGTCTTCCCGTTTATGACAATATTCGTTGCTTTGTATTCGGATTGGGTATTGGCGGTTGTTGCAAATAATCTAGTGGGGTATCCATCGGCGAGCAACAAAGGTATCCAGGCCTTATGGGTCTTCTATATGATTGGGAAGAGACTTAATTTGTTTATGACTTGAGGTTACGGAAGCTACGAAGGAGTTGTGGAATTAAGATAATAATAGCACATGCCTAGGAATCTCCAGTATTAATGATAGAAGAGTGGGCGGATTTCCGGTTATGGTCTGCCTTGAGTCAGGACTTTCCTCATCACGCTCAAGGCATTTTCTTTCCGCTATGGCATTATGTCAGAACTCCTCTATATATCAGATTAGAAGTAGCATTCATCATAATATACACAGCCGGTTTCATTGCTTCTAGGAAACATAGTTTGTGAAAGCATCCAGGCTTTCTGCCTCTGGGGAAAAGAACGCCGGATAGAGAGAGCTTATGACAGAAAGCAAAGGCAGAGAGTAGAGAAACAAAGAAGGCATTCTGTGATGAATGTGACTACTTCCACGTGGTGATCGCCCACTTTCCTCATCTTTGATCCGGAACTTAGTTCAATAACCCCCACACCCAAATTTACTCTCTAATACAGAATCTATCACCATTTCAGCCGCTCCTCACAAGCCAAAATGTCGGAGCCGCAACCTACCGCAGATTCTTCCCTGCCATTCTATTCTGACCTTGGTGCTTCGCACTAAGGCCCGAGGCTACATGAATTTTCTCTATGAATTCACCAAAGTGAATCCGTTAGTGGGGATGACTGTCTTGCAAAAGTGTGCCAATGAGGCATTCAGTCATCTGCTTGGCTCGCTATCCCATCATCCTCTTCTACCACATACGCGTTCCTATTTCGCCGCAAGTCTTTAGAGAGAGCTGGTCGAGCTTGCGCTCGAGAACATACTCTCAAGGCGTCCGCCAAGAAAACCTTTGCTGTTTCCAATTTTTACCGGATTGCATTTACTACTTCGTGACAATGCAACTTTGAAAAAAATGGCTGATCATAGTAATAGACAGCTGGTAATAGATTAATATGATAGCTATAGAAAGTTCGCAAGTTTTATCTAGCTGGCAGACAATACGCGCTATGACAGCTTATGGAAAGAGTACTAAGGTAAAGGCAAGTATTAATCTGACTCGGATGTTTTTTTTGCTTAGGTATAATAAACAGAGTTTTCGCTTGTTAAACGATTGAATCTAGCTCCTCCAACACCGTGACCTCGACTGCCCAAAGCACAATCCCGCTACAAGCACCTACTATAGAAGACCCTTTCAACCTCCAAGCCAATGCTACAACCATACTAAGGCCACGATAGTTTCCCATGTCAACTCAGAGTTTTTAGAAAACTTGAACTGTCCGTCCTAAGGATACTCTCCTGGTCTCTAGCAACGCCAAGAGTTTAATTTCGTCAACCATTCTATTATCCGTCCGAAAAATCTAGATCATTTTTTTAATAGCAAAGGCTTGATCACTATTACGGGAAAGTATGTATTAGATAGATGATGATAAAAAGGACTAGTAGGATAAAAAGAATACTAAGAATATAAAGGCTATTTCTAAGCGTATACTCTTATATTTCGATAGTATATGATTTATATCATATCCTTTATCTTGTACTATTAACATAGACGCAAAAGTCTTTTTACAAAATTAGAAAAAAGAAAGAAATACTATATATAGTATGAAAACTAGTCACATTAGCAATACCAGAGGATGGGGGATTTACCATTTAGAAAAACGCAGCCAGACCAGTTCGATTCTACTCTACACCTAAAGGTCCTTCAAATTCGGTTACCCCCCGCCTTTTCAGTATGCCCACGAGCCCGGTTAAGAGAATTAACAAGAGGTGTAGAGCAGAGCCAACCTGGCCATGGAGTGCGTTTTGTCCAGCTTTTATTCACCTTTTTGCTTATTTAAAACTATACCCCAACTCGAGATATGCCAGACTTGTCCATTCTTTATTAGCGATCCAAATTTGACCTACTTTTAGATATTTAGGATCACGCATTTACCTATGCATTCCTGATGATCAGTCTACTATTCTTTATAGAAATTTAGAAAGTTGATAAAACTACGGCGTGAATCATAAATAATTGACGCAACCAGATGATCTTATTATAACTATCTTATGATGAGTTAATATTACGCAGCATTTGTCAGGAAGACTGCGTATTAGGGTGGTGAAAAGAGGATGAATTGTAGAAGTGGTCCCCGCAGCAGGCCTGATATGCACGCGGCGTTAGCGTGGTATGCCAGCTGTCACGTGCAGGTCATACCCGTGACAGCTACTGCTCAGAATTAGAGCGCTAGAGACTCGCTAAGGCTGGCGCGGACCGTGCTTTTGAGGTTATCCCCAACATCCGATTTCCATACTTTATGGCTTCTCTCTTTATAGTTGTCCTAGTCAATAGAAACTTGCTGTTATCAGTTTACCGAACCGTGCCACAGCCAGTGTTTTGGCGACTGGGCAAATTTTGCAAGAGCGCAAAGCCCGTTGTAGGAGTGCTCATGCCACAACAGTGATGAGCTTGAGGACACCTTCATTGCAGGGCCATATTTGCGGCAGAATCCAGCTGTAGATCATGAAATTCTCAAACATATGGCCACAAAGTACAGTTCAAGCGCTCTCTTGCGTGCCTATTTCTATGCCAGTTCTATAAGACAAGCACGGAGGTCCGGAGTATGGCTTGCTGTTGCATTGCAATTGAATCTGTCCTTGCGCAAAAGGTTAGCGTGATCGCACCACCTTTTCTTTTCTCGCTCTCAATCTGTCTGTCTCTCTATAATCTTCTATCTGCACAAACACAGCGCGACGCAAATTTTCTTCTCTTCTTCCCACAACGTTGTCCCTCCAGAGTCCAGCATGTCTGTGCAAGAACCCGAAACCGATTGGCGCTTCCCGAAGTATGCCGACCTGGATGCCTTGTTGGCAGCAGGAGGCTATGTTCATTTCCTTCGGGAGTCGTGGCGCCTGAATGATCTCCACCATCCCAAGGGAAAGACGACGAGTATTCAGCCCGCCGAGGTCGAAGTATGCTTCGTCTCTCTACTCAATGGCTTGTCTCACCCCAATGGCGAGACGAAGCGCAAACAGGCCTTCCACCAGGTAAGCTCAAATGTCCACGAGCACACTGTATACAGTGGCGGCTTTCCCACGTTTCGACCGGATATCATTCACTTCGTGCAACCGCTGACCACCCATACCATAAAAGATGTCCCACGACCGAAACGGCAAAGGCCGCAGTGCTTGGCTCGAGCGGAACAAATACTCTCGCAAGACTTTTGGGAAGGCCCTTGACTTCAAGGCAAGTACAGTACCTTCCTTATTGTTCCGGCGTTGATGTAGGTACCTCTACTTACACCGCATTGCACTCAGGGCTCCATGATTGGTTACATTCTCCTCAACGCCTACTCCGCCTCCTTTGTCTCCCAGTCTACCAATGGTTCCGTTGGCGCCCAGACAAACGTGTCCCAAAGTTCCTCCAAGCTCTCCTCTGACTCTGCAAATTCTGTAAATGCCCCCGCATCTTCCGAAAGCAAGCGAGAGTTCTTCAACAACTTGGCCTTCCGCACGAAGGATTCTTGCCGACCAGTCAATGCAGCTGAGAACTTGGCCTCTCGCGCGAATTTCACGGACGCCAAGGAGACTCACAGCAAATATGTCGTAAGACTCATGAAACTTCATTATCGTCGCTTCTCTCAGAAGGTATGTTTCCAAAAAGCTGATCTTCTTTTTACTGTCTGGGGAGACTAACTTTGTTTGACAGTCTATTGTCTTTCCTGTCCGGGCTTCCACCAACGATCCCACTGGCTCAGCTACTCAGGCTACACAGCTCCCTCAAGTAGTTGCCTCGGAAATCTCCTCTTCCAACCAATTGGTCGACGCTGCTACTCAACATGATGAACAGGAGCCTTCCAATACCAACCAAATGTCCCACCACAACTTAGTTGTTCGTTTCAAGAATCATCAGCAGGTTTTGGAAGGCCCCGAAGATTGTACCGACGAATTCGCAGGCTTTGCTTCGTGCCTCGCCGAAGAGCTCCACAACCTTTCAGATACCCACAACCACCCCAACCACGTTGACGGCTATGTCTTCAACGCCACTGGAGTGCAATCCGACTATAGCGACCACAGATCCGAGGGATCCCAGATGGTATGTCACCAAATTCTCGAAAACTCACTGTTTGCTGGAAGACTAATAATTGTTTAGCATTCTGCTACCGATCAAGACCTCGTGCCTGTTGTTTCTGACGCCCATGTCTGGAATGACAATTTTCTTTGGCCCGAGCCGTCTGAAGATTTTGATGGAAAGCACCTCCTCAATTGCGCTGTCTGTCAGATAAACGACGTGAGCTTGGGCGGAGACTTTGAAAGCTGCCCTTCGTGCAACAGCGAGGACATCAAGAAGAACGACTTAGGTTGTAATGAGGTCTTTGTTGAGGACGATGATGATGTGGACGAGGGCGAGGACGAGGATGTGGATGACTACGACAGCGGCGACGACGACGACGATGATTATGATGATGATGTGCCCATGACTGGCTAGATATCTCTTTTCTTGCCCTGCAGGAGACACGAGAAAATATTGTCAACGCGGCTGATGGTAAGCAAGTTCTGAGTTGGATGTTCTGGGATTTTTCTTGGGCGTTCACTTCACCTGTGTATCATATATGCGTGGACTGGTCTGTCACGGCGTTCGCTGGTGTCTTTTGGAGTTTCGGGTGGTCTTGGATTGAGGATGTATATCTTGAATTCTTGTTTGCGCCTATGACGAAAGAAGATATATCTTGGTGATGAGCAATGAATAATGATGTCTCATAACTGCCACCGAGAGGATCATGTTTGTTATTGTGAGGAGTTGGATACTAGACCTGATAGGTCAGACTAATCCTTAAAGTCGCTTTATGAGGATGTCATTTGTAACGTGAGTATATCATGTGATTTAGTAGTAGCTTAGCCTTAGTCAGCGCTTCCCCTTAAAGGGAGCGCAGACCTTAATTCTAGAAGATTATATAGTTTTACTCTTTTAAATCACATCTAGTAGTAATGCTTCTTTAAAAGTTTAGTCCTATCTAGACTTCTATCTTTTAGTAAAAAAGAGATCCTTTTTAATAAATAAGTAGCCTTTAAGCAATATAAGAAAGACTTTTAGCTAAAAGTAAAAAGGTTTCTAGAAGAGATCTAAAAGCCTAAACTTTAACTATAAGATCCTATAATTGCCTTTCGCTTAAATAAAGAAGAGGAAGTAATTTAGGGCCCTTAAATAAATAAGAGACTAGAGAGATCTAGATTTCTTATATTAATTAAGATTATAATAAAATATAGACATTTTTAGTACTACTCCTAAATATGCTAAAGCGCTATTATATAAGAAATAGGAATATAAGGTTTAGTAAAGGCAGGCTATACTATATTAAAAGATCTCTCTAATTAATTATATAAGACATATTAGTTAATATCCCCCTTTTCCTAAAAAGACTAATAATTAAATAAGCTTAGTAGAATAGTATAAAGCCTAACGTACGCCTATATAAGAATAGGAGCTAGGAGAGATCCTAGTACCTACTTATATAAACTAGCGGATATAAGATAAGCAGCTATAAGGTTAGAAATCGTATATTATTTAACTAAGTCTACTAGATACTACTAAAAGAGGTGAGATAAAAGCCCTTTCTAGTAAAACAAGTGTAGTAGTCTAGAGCTACCTTATAAGCTCTTTTTATAGACGATTCTAGGCCTTAAGAGAGTAATTAAGAGCTATCTTCTTAAAGATAGACTCTTTAAAGTATAGAAAGATTTCTAATATCTTTTATAAATTATATTCCTCTTTCTAAAAACCGCTAACATGTCTATACTAGCCGACTTATCTATATCTCTTATTACTTTAGAATAACTTAAAGTATTATAATAATAGGTTAGTTATATAAACACCTCTTATAAATAGATCGACTATACCTATAAGATAGTAAGCTAGATAGAGGCCTAGATTAAGGCTCTTAGTATTATTTAAGCTAGTATAAATACTACTATCTATAACCTAGAATCTATCTTAAATAAAATATAAATAGTTATAAAGCGTATTATAAATAGAGTATCTACCTATATAGCTAGAATGAAAAAGTCAATCTAGAAACTATTAAACTAAGCTTTATATATAGATAAGAACGTTTAATCCTTAACTACTATAATCTAGGCCCTATAGCATACTACTAGCCTTAGATTTAAAAGCCTTATAGAAGCTATTTAAAAGAAATTCGATAATTGTATAGCTATAATATAATACTAATAACCTTTAGTTATAAAGGATACGCCTATAAGTATAAATAACCTATATAATATCCCTACTAATAACTAGTAAGTAGCTACTACTCTTATAACTATAATTAGACCTTTGATTATTAATAGTATTATCTAATAGACCGCCCCTTAATATAAGCCGACGAGTAGTTTCTAGTTAGAAGTAGGATTTCCTAGTAGACCTTTAGGCGGACCTCTAGATAGACCTCCCTTGGCTATAAACTTGAGCTCTTTTATATAATTGCCTTAACTAAAGCACTAGCCTTTTATTATTAACTAGAACATTCCTTACTATCTTTATCTATAGATTAGTAACCTTCTTAAGTATAATAGTATAAAAAAGTAATATGTTTATTATTATTAGATTAAGAGGGCTAGGCTTTAGCTTTTTAAGTATACTATTCTAACTCTTATAATCCTTTTAGATAAGTAAGCTATCTCCCTTCTTAGTAATAGCCTTATTAAGAAAGTAGATATATAGTAGATAAATCTCTACTATAAGAATAAGCGTTATACAACTATTAATAACTATCTTTTACTACTTAATATAATATACCTAATAACGCTTAATGAACTTAATTAGCTCTTTTATCTTAATTTTATTAAGCTTAATACTATTAAATAAGCCTACGCTAACTAGAAGAAAGTAGTCTAAGGAAAGAGTACTATTTAGTAGTACTAGAATAACTTCTAGGAAAAGCTTACCTTTTTATACCTTTACCTTTTTAACTTTAAGCTTAAATAATACTTTAAGCTTAGGCTATATTCTATAATCCTTATTAAATACCTTAAGATAGAAGGGGATCTAACTAAACTATATTAAATTATTAAGAAAGCTAATAAAATCGACTAAAGCTAAATCCTTAAAGAATTGCTTAAAAGAATATATTAAGGTAGAAGTTTAAATAATTACTTCTACTAGAAAGCTTATAGATTAATATCCTACTACTTAAATAAACCTAAACATGTCTATACTATTAGTACTAGCCGACTAAGTAAAAGGAAGGATTTTAAGAACTAGACGATTTAGTATAAAAATAATAACGTCTACTATATCTATAGGAAAAGCGGATATTAATAATCTAAATGTCTAAAAAAGGAATATATACTATTAAATAGTTTAAGCTCTAACTTAAAAAACTAGACGCCTTTTTAGATATAGCCTATCTAGTAGTTAGCTCTATTAAAGCTAAGTAAAACAAGTAGGATTCTAAGAATATCATAAATATAAGCTTATTTTTATAGGTTTAAAGTAATAAATCTCTTAAATAGCTAAAGGTATTACTTTAGCTACTTCTCGACGTTCTTCTTTAAGAGCTATTTAAACGACTAGTATTATTTAATAAAATTAGAAATAGTAACTTGCTTAGTATTACTAGATATAACTAATTAGGCTATAAACTTAAAGCGCTTATTAACTCTAGTTCTACATAGAACTAGATTAATACCTAGTATATAAAGTAAAGTAAGCTTATTACTATCCTACTACTTAATCCTATTTAAATAGCTTTTATAAATAGAAAGAAAGGAGAATTATTAGAAGGTACTACTTATCTTAAGCACTTTAGCACTTGTCTAATAGTTATCTATGCCCTTATTATAAACTTATCTAATAACTATAATATAATCTTAAAAAGGCTATAGCTATATTAATATAACCTGATAATTAACTAGTTTAGTTTAACTATTAAAATCTATTATAATAAGAAAACCTATTTAATTATCTCTAAATATAACCAACGCCGCTTTAATTATATCTAGTAGTTAAATATAATTACCTATTAGCAATTATAAAAGATATAGAAGAAAATCTACAAATATGTATTCTACTTTATTTAAGACGTAGATAATACTCTTATGCCTATAACTAAATCCCTACTTCTAACCTTTTCTTCTAATATTCCTAAATAGTTTAAGATAGTTATTAATAAATTTAAGAACTACTTTTAAATAGAACTACTTTAAGATCCTTATATAAATAGTATAATCAAACATTTAATTAATATAGGCAATATAAAACCTATTAATTTAAATGTCTATCCTTTCTTCTTTTTTTAGCTTAAGAAGTAAAAGAAATAAGTAATAGACCTACTTAAAAAAGGACTTATCTAAACAAGTTCTAGTCTATAGGATTCCTTAGTCCTCTTTATAAAGAAACCTAAAGGCTAGTAGTAAATATATATTAACTACTACGCTCTAAATAAAGTAATAATAAAGAATACCTACCTTCTTTCTTATATCTCTAAGTGCCTTAATTAGATAGAAAGCTTCTACTTTATTTCTAAACTTAACCTTTTAAATAGTTTCTACTAAGTATAAATAGCTTTTAAAAGCGTTTAGAAGACTATGTTTAATACTTATATAAGTAAATTTAAATACCTTATTATGCCTTTCAGTCTTATAAACACGCTAGCAACGTTCTAGATCCTAATAAATACTATCCTTTAACCTTTTCTTAACTAATTTATTATTATCTACTTTAATAATATTATAATCTATTTAACTAGCGCGGAAGAGTATAAAGACTACTTCGTTTAAGTATTATAAAAGCTTAAGGACTATGACCTATATATAAAGCCTTTAAAGTATATTATTACTATATCTAAGATTAAGTTTTATAGATACTAAGTTAGTAATAGCATAATTAAGACATCTTATTTAAAGACCTAATTAATTAAAAACTAGCCTATACTAAGAAACGTTTATAAGGTCTAGTAGTTCCTAGGTCTTACTTTATACTATTACTACTTTATTAAGAACTTTATAAGTATCTTCATACCTTTTAGTAACCTATTTAAAGAAACTAATATTACTTTTTAGTCTAAAAAGAACTATCTAATCCTATAGACCGTTTAATATTAAATCGTCTTTAACGTATTAAAAAGAGCTCTTATAAGCAAGCCTATTTTAACTTAGCTAGCTTCTAGATAACTATTTATTATTAAGATAGACGTATTAAAATAGGTAATTAACTACTTGCTATTATAAATAGACGAGGATAGAAAGTTGTATCTAGTTATATATAATAGCTAAAAGCTAAAAGGTATAAAGCTAAACTATATAGTTTAGAAGAAAGAACTTCTTACAATTAAAAAAGCTCTTTATATATAGGCCTACTATATAGACAATTATACTTATATAAAGATCTTAACTAACTATAAAAGCTTAAAGTATATAAATAAAACTAAAGTCCTATCTAAGTAGTTAGTATACTAGATTACTAAATTTAGAATATATAATCTAGATATTACTTATTATCTAGAAATAGAAGTAATAGTACTAGATGCTATTAGTAGACGGCTAGACTTTATTAGGACTAGAGAAGCCTATTTAGCCTAATTTAATAATATTAGAATAGTAGTCAAGAAGATCAAATAGGAACATATAATAATTTAATATCTTTAATTAAAAATAATCTCTAAAGATGCTACTATTTAGAAAGCAATCTTTAATAAGAAGAACCTACTATTAAGCTTTAAACTAGAAGAAGGCTTCCTTCTATTTAAGGTTTATAATAATAATTTATAATTACTATATCTAAAACTAGGTATATAAAAGGCATATCTTAAAAGAATATATATAATATATAGTTATCTTAAATAGCTTAGATTAAATAGTATTCTAAGATTATAAGCTTAGTAGCCTATAATAGAAAAGGATATTTAGATATAGATTAAGGATTGCCTAAATTGTTTAATAGTAAAAGGTCTCTAGAAAGAGACTAAATAAGGACTAAGAAACACTTTTAAGCAAGCAAATATATAACTTTTTAAGTTATAGTCTCTTGATCTTATAGGAATCCTTCTATAAACGTTTAGTAGAAAACTATAGATTATAATAGCAATCAAACGATTAATAAGCTAGCCTATAATTTAAGCGCTAAAGGATATGACAAGTTAGAGCATTTATAACTTTATTAAGAAAGAAATCTTCTTAGTATATAGAGTACTAAACGAGCTACTTATAGATAATAGTTTAAACCTAGTCTTTAAAAAGATAACTATATTCTTAAAGGCTTTAAGTATACTTTACCGCCTTATAACTCTATATTACCTTTAGATAAATAGAAAGGTAGAATAGTTTAATAGAATGCTTAGTAAAATACTAGCTAAGTATATATATAGTCTTTAAGTAACGCTTTAGGATAAATATCTATATTAAGTAGTCTTTACTATTTACGTTTAAACGTACTTAATAACTAGCTAGAGCTTCTTCTTTCTATTATATAAAGTATATCCTTAGCTTATTAGTAATAAAAGCTTAATAGAATTGCTAGATAAAGTAGAAGCTTAGCTAGAAAATATTATTAAACGCTATAAACTAGTAAACGAGGCACGGCTAGTAGCAAATAAGTTGCTAGTTAAGAAGGCTATAAAAGCTAGTCTTATTTAAGACTAGAAGATAAGACTTATAAAACTAATCTTCTTTAGAAAATATATTTTAATTTAAGATAAGATATTAAAAAAGTTTTAACTAAAATAGTTTAAACTTTATAAGATTATCTTAATATTGCTAATCGGAACTTATATACTTTAAGACTACTATAGAAATGTTATATAGAGCCTAATTTATAAAAGCTGACTTTTTAAGCTTCCTATAACTTTAGTTAAGCTATTAATAGGCTAGTAGGCAATAGACTATATAAAGAAAATAATAAATAACTAAACGCTGCTAAATAATAGCAAGTAGGATTTTATAAAGATATTTAACTAAAAGTAAGAAAAATAGAAGGTACTACCTTATATATATAAGGACCTAGATACTATTAAGAAGGAAGAGTAGGTTAATATATAGTCTAGAGGACTAAACCGCTCTATATTAGAAAAGAATAGGATTAGCGACATCTATATTAAATAAGTGATTTTTAATAAGCTTTATTTAAAAGTAAAGAAGTAGAACTCTATTAATAAAAAAGTGTTAGATAGAAAGCTAGCTGAACTACTAGCTTTAACTATACTATTCCTAATAGAAACTATATATTCTAGTTATAACTAGATTACAGAAACCTAGATATAGGATACTATTATAGCCTTTTTAAACAAGTAGACTTTAATTAATAGACTTAATAGTTAAATGATTATTCTAGAAGAGGCATTTATATAGAAAGGTAAGAACAAGCTACTACTAGCTTAATAAATAGTACTACTAAGCCGTTTAAAAGTAGAAAGATTTATCCCTTCTACTTAAAAGAAGAAGAAAGGTAAGACTAGAAGACTAATACTAGCTTTCTCTCTAATTAAGATAATATCAAGTTATCTTAATCTAATACTAATACTTATTCTATTAAGTATAAAGCTACTCTTTAAACTACTTACTATATATAAACGTAAATGCCTTTTAAAGCAGCTAAAAGAAAAGGAAGCAACTACTACTAAAAGAACTACCTCTAAGTAGATAGAAGCTATAATACTAACTATATCTACTCTTCCTAAATGAATATCCATTTGCCCTAGCCTATAAAGAATTAGGAAGCTAGCAAAGGATTAAAAAGACTATAGAATAGTTATAATAGAATGATAGAAATATAGTAAAGAGAAGAATTATATAAAAGACTAATATATGCTTTTATTATTCTTATCTAAGTAAACTATTAAAACTATTACAAAAAACTATCGTAAAAACTATCAAAATATATCGAAACCCTTAAAACTATTATAGAAGCCGTCCTAATCCGCTATTATCCTATATAAATCCTACTAACTTAATGCTTATTATCTAAATCAATATCCTTTAAACTATAGAAATTTTAAGAAACTAGATTGATATAACTACTACTTTTACTTATATAAATATGGTTTTCTATCTATTAAATTATATTATAAAGTTAATTAATAGCTATATTTAAGCTCTTTACATTTCTTATATTTAAACTAGAAAGTAGTATTATATTTATATAAAGTAACAAGCGATTACAAGTTACCTAAAGAGTATAACTAGCCTATAAAGTAAAAGAAGCTTATAAAAGAGAAGCTTATATATAAACAACCTACTAAGTAAGAGCTAGTAAAGGGAGAGCCTATAGAAGAGGAGATAGTAAAAGGAGATTCTATATAGTAGAAGAACGCCTACTAGTAGACTATAAATAAAGACTTAGCAAAGTTCTAGCTAAGAAGAGATTAGTAAAATTACTAATATAAAATTTAGAAAAACTTACTAGAAAGTTAAAAAGAGTAGGTTACGCCCTAACGACCCTAGTAGTAGTTATAGTACTTATTATACTTAATATCGCTATTATTAAAACTAGGCGGAAAGCTAATATAGTAAGGAAACTAGCTATAAATACTAGTACGGCATATATAGCCGTTGTATATACTACTACGACTACTATTATCTATGCTTTTAATATAAATTAAAGCCGCCTAATAGTTTTTAAACTATTAATATAAAGCTTTTAAAAGAATCTAATAACCTTATACTAGACTAGGCGATAAACCTAGACCTACTACTTAAAACTTCAACTTATAAAAAGTTAGTAAATCAAGTAGATATTAAATAGTTGTCTACTTAATAGAGCCTATATTCTTAAATATGAACTTATAGAGCTAATAAGTTAGATTAACTAAGTTTAAAGCCTATTTATTTTATAAGTTAGTATTAAATAAGTAGGAAATAAAAGGAATACTAATATAAGGATTAAAGATATATTAATCTAGACCTAGACTCTTTAATAGATAGTAAGTTAAAGGTTAGCTAGCCTTAGATAAAGTCTTATACTTTAAGTTAGATAGAGCTAGGACTTAACTATAGTAAGAGAATAAAAGGATTATAATCTTAAAGTTATTTAAAGAGCGCTTAAGCTTCTTCTAAGTCAGCTGATAAAGCTAATAGCGCTCCTTATAGTAACCTAGTATAGGCTAATAAGAAGGCTTATTCAGATTATTACTATTATTACTATTATTATTACTACTACTATTAAGTAAGTCTATAGCTATAAAACCTAGAGCATTATTATTAAAACGCTTATACGTTCTACTTTAGGCTTAAGGTATATTATATAAGAATAATATAATAAATAGCTTAATAAAACGAAGGAATAAAAAGAAAAGGGATATAAAAGCTTAAGAATAGTAATAATATAAAGGTTAAATAATAAAGTAGAGTTATAAAGAAGTTATAACTAAAGGAGTTATAAATAATAAAGTGTTTAAAGTATAAGGTTAAAGGAGAATAAAGGTGATTATATACTTAAAATGTAATTTAGTATAAAGTAAAATCGCTAACTTTTTATACTTTTAATTAACTAATTACTCCTTTATCTTACTAGATAATACTATTATAGCTAAATCTAGAAGGAATAAAGATATGAAAGTTGCTTATATAAGTAAATAAATAAACGAATAAAAATAAGTGAATTTAATAGTTTTAAAGCTAGAAATAAACAAGTAAAGCTTAAACTCGCTTATATCCTTAGAAGCTTAAGAAGCTACGCGCCGCTCTACTTAGAATAACTAGGAAGAGAATAAGAAAACTTATAAGATAAGTAGTTTAAACTCTTAAAGGCTTATTTAGTTTTAAGTTAAAGGAGATATTATTTATAACGTAAGTATATCATGTGATTTAGTAGTAGCTTAGCCTTAGTTAGCGCTTCCCCTTAAAGGGAGCGCAGACCTTAATTCTAGAAGATTCTACGGTTTTACTCTTTCGAATCACAAGGAATCTCAGGAGAAGCACGTGGTGAGACGAAACATGAAGTCTAAGGATCAGACGTCAAGGTCCTTGGTGTAAGTTCAACCATGCCAAAGCCTGGCCGTGAGAAACAGCTGGCATTAAAGATAATAACATGTGCTATTTATTAAGCAAGTATTGTACCAAAGTTGAGCAGGTATCAGGGATCGAATGTTGTTAAGGGGGCATTTAATAAAGAACGGAAAATTCAAGATCTGCTATCCGCATGCACATGTCGAAAGTACTAAGCACAAAGTGAGAACCTCTAAATATAAAGTCCGCCACTTCCCCTTCTCAGTATCGTAAGACTAAAAACCACCATTCCGGTTTTCCGTCTATTTATCATCTACAGTACCTCCAACCTAGCACCAACCTTATGGCAAGAACGATCCATTTCCTGCATAGCCGAAAATCCACTCCCATATCTCATCTCACATTCTACTCCTACTCCCTCTCCCTCTCCTACTCCTGCCCCTTCTACCTCGAGTGCCTGTGACACAATCCCTAATACCAAGCTATCAGCTCAAACCCCTTCTTCTCCGTCTACAAAGCGCACAGTGAATTAAATAGACCCACGGTTCAGAAGCGACCTTTTCCTTAGCTTTCGAACCGCCCAATTTGAATGTTGAGTGCGGGAAAGATGAACTTTGCAGGGAGGTCGGGTGTTGATACGCTGAAGCGCCAGAGGTTTGAGTAGATCATTGTTTCTTGTGGACATAGTGGGGTAATTAATAGAGTATGGAGTTTCAGTAGATGGTAGATTCATTATGTGTTTTAGGCTTGGCATTTTTGATCTGGGGATTTTCTTATCTCAAGTTGTGGATGTTGAGAGAACCCCGTAAATTGAGGTTGGACTGATTTGAGGATTATGGGCTGAATTTGGGCTGTATGGCTGTATGCTGAATAGTTCACTTGCGAGACTCTGGATTCTAGACAACTTTCAATCATCAAGTCAAGTGGGCTGAAGAAGTTTGATGAACCAAGATTTATTGTGTTTCATTGCATTTTCAAGAGAGCTAATAGCACGTAGCTCATGACTTCAGCACTTCCGCTCATATGCTAAACACAGGTAGCTCTTACAAGTCCAACTAGCCAGGCTTCGTTAAGTACCCAGAGCCATTTCAGTATCCTCCTTGACCACAGTCTCTTTTGTAAGATCACCAGCAACGTCTTCAACATCCATGTCATCTTCTGAAAGATCAATCACGACTGGTTTTCCACCATGAGTTGCCTGGCGAGCCTTGACACCCTCATCACCCGAATCATCATACAAATCCTCTTCCTCAACTGTAGTCCTACCCTCTTCCATCTCAGCCTTAAATACTGCGCACTCTTGTCCACTTTCCTCAACAATGGCACCCACAATCTCAAGGTCCGCAAAAGGCTTGCCATCCGCATCCCAGTAATAATCAGTAGCATACTGCAGTCGAGCGCCCGTTACCATGATGGGAAGTCCCTCTCCCCTCGCCTGGCCATCAAAGTAGGCAGGCAAAAAATTGACTGCTTGCATGGAGTTGCTATGTTGAGCTCTGTCCTGGCGAATGGCTTTTGAAATAGGGCTGGCAGCAATGGGCTCGTCGTCCTCTCCATGACTTAACTCTGCTGGCAATGACCGAAAAAAGTCCCCCATATCAGTACTATCTTCTTTGTCCTCGTCAATGATTGGGCTTCCCGCTTTCTCTGACAGGCTCTTCAATAGCGGCGTGTTTCGATGGTAAATTTGATTTATCGCCTCATTGTACCAGTATTTTCTGGTCTGAGGTGGTGTGCTGTTAGCGTCCCACTTCTGGAACTCCACCCAAACAAGAGCTTCCCATGCCTTTTCTAGCAATTTAATGGTGACTCTGCCTGGGTTGCAATCATACATTCTCTGCGCAAACCTTTGATAGCCAAACTCAATGACTAGGTTGAGAAATCCTTTGCTGATGATCTCCTGGAGGGCTGAGATCTCGATAACCCCTCCCATCTCTTCCGCTTTCCCACCTTTTTTCTCTCCTAGAATTATTCCCTCTCTTTTCGCTAGCTCTATAAATAGCTTCGTTCTGCGGCGAGTGTGGATTTGATTTAGCGCTGTACTGTAACAAGCCACCTTTGTTTCGGATAGTTCGCTATCCGCAGGCCACTTCTTGAACTCGAGCCACAGGAACTTCTCCCATGCATCTTCTAACTGCTTGATAGTTACCGATTCTTTATTGTGCTCATATATGAACTGGGCGAAACCTTGGAAGGGGAGTTGGACAACCATATTGGCGAATCCATTCTTAGCCATTTTCTTGAAACTAGGCATTCTGATCACGCCAGCTTTTTTGGCCCGACGCTCGGCTCGTTTGACGGCGTAGGGTGTTTTAGCTTTTCTTGCTCCCTTTCCAATCGTTTTCTTCTTTCCGACTGGTCCAATTATAACACCGGAAATGCTTTTCTCCCATTCCTTTGGCTCTTGGTCACCATTGCCGGTTCCGAACACAAAGCTCGCGGGATCTGGATGTTTTCCGAAGATAGGGTACGGCTTTTGAGAGAATTTTGATACGCCCCAATTTGAGTCTTCGGGCTCGTTGAAAATCTCAAGTTCTGTGGAAGTGATCTGTGTTTGGCCTTGCGGTTGGTAATTGCTCTGAGTAGGAGTCGGTGCTGATAGAGAAGGTATTGGCTCTGGATTGTTCATCGTTGCTCCTGATACTGCGGGCTCTTTTGAGAGCTGGGGCTTTGAGGAGAGTGTATTGGTATCTTCGGATGGGGGACATGGCACCATAGAAATACCACCCTTTACAGAATATCTCAAGTATGCAGGTGGAAGGCACGTGGTCGTTGTTCTACTCAAGGCAGATGTCGCGACTGGTGGAACATGGTTGACAACGCTGGATGTACTCTGGGAATTAGGTCCGGATGAACGAGTTGTTCTCTTGAACCCACTTGAAACATTCGATGACAGCGTGTGTCTTGGCTTGCCCATGGCTGCAAAGGTTGTCATGGGGGCTAGCTCTGGGATATCTGAGGGTGCCTGCGGAGCGATGACTGTGCTCGTGTTATCAATCTTCTCGGATGAAAGTCCTGCCTGCTGCTGTTCAATACTGTTCTCGCCAGTAATAGTGACAGCGGTGCTATCTGGAGCTACAAATAGTGCAGAGTCTGCGTCGTCAATGAGGGCTGCTACTGTCTTTTTCGCATTCCGCGTACCCTTTTTGGTAGCTGCTCTCGCAAGGGCTCTATCCTGCCAAATCCCCTTTTCGCGCACGAAATATGGGTGGTTCCGGCGTGGGCTCGTGGTACCATCGCTGGTTCTGCTTTCTTGATGGTGCTGATGGCCTGTATACGGAGGCTGGCTGTTGTAAGTCTCCCATCTTGTACCTTCTAGTGGGGCAGTAAATTGATTCGAGGCTGGTATTGGCCTAAAGTCCTGTGTGGAGACCTGTGATCCGGTTGCATGTTGGACTTCGGGTACTCTCTCCTTTTGATCCGAGATGATGTAGTCGTACCTAGTAGTTGCTAGGCTTGGCAGCTCGGATTTTCTGATTACTGGTGAAGTCGCGACTGTTCCCGTCGTCGAGGCATCTAGAAACCGACTTGGAATATATTCCTGGCTGTCCAAAATTCCACCGCAATCAATGGCTTTATCGTCGAGCATAGTTCGTGGCCCAGCATTTACTGATGGCGCGAGACCCAAATGCTGGGGAGGGAAGTAATCAAAATCGCTGCGGTCATCATACCGCGCTGCTGGACCTGGGATAGCAGACACTTGAGTACCTGAAGTCGAAGATATATGACCTTGGAAAGCGTTGTAGTGTGGTTGCCGTATAGTGACCGGTGGCCTATCATCGTAGTGTTCTGCAGAATGCTGTGTTGATACGTTGTGTGCATGTAGTGTACCCGGGCCAGACGGGTCGTAATTTAGACCAACAAACTTCTGCGAGTACCTTTCCGGATCAAGTCTTTTCGATAAAGCTCTGTTTTCATAAGATACCGAGGGGTGGTATATTGTCAGCGGAGGCCCACTTTGGCTGTACATTGACGGCTGTTGAGCAGTGGTGAAGGTATCGTTCGGACACATGATCGACGGCTGTTGTCCTGATGATTGAAAAAAGCTCTGCTCGTGCCGTTCCAGCCGTGGTCTCTTCGGGAAAGTTCCATTTTCATAAGACATCAATGGTTGGATTCTTGACGATTCAACTTGATTCTGGCTTGATATCGACCTTAGTGGTAGTTCTGAAGAAGCAGCGCGCTTGCGAGACGTCAATTCGTATTCTGAAGAGGTTTCGATCGTATTCCGCGCCTTCCTAGAAGGCTCAACCATATATTGATCCAAGACCGGGAGCTGCACAGCTGCCTTAGGTCTTACTTGCCCATATTTCATTGACTCCAACACAACGTTCTGGCGGCGCATCGACTTCCGCGTCCGCTTCGGAGAACGGACATTCTCAATATCCATCATCTCATCTTCCTCGGACGGCTCGATCGGGTTTTGGCGCCTCATCCGCAAGCCTGGAACAGATGTATTCGTTGTCTCGTACTTTATGGAAGGTTGGGCTGTATACTCGTGGGATTTGGTCGGTTCCACGACAGCAGCATCTATCCGCAGATATTGCGCTTGGTCGTTTGCATTATTCATGAGTGTCGAGTTTTTCTGTTTTGACGGGGAAAGTGTGTTCCGAGTAATCACAGCTTTCCAATTGACGCGCAACCAGCCGCCGTCCAGCTCTGTGTCGGTCTCTGCCAAGTCTGCGCGTTTTTTCTGAGTAGATTGCTGAGATTCGACCACCGGCAGGTTTGTGGCATCACTGTGTAGCCTCGGTCGAGCTGTAGCTGTAGCTGAATCGTCGAGGTTGCTCTGAGTAGGTCGC
Organism: Lachnellula occidentalis; assembly: GCA_007821535.1. Classification (NCBI taxonomy): domain Eukaryota; kingdom Fungi; phylum Ascomycota; class Leotiomycetes; order Helotiales; family Lachnaceae; genus Lachnellula; species Lachnellula occidentalis. The sequence continues at coordinate 74,100 of QGMI01000033.1, read as the reverse complement.
TGAGGTCTGATGAATGACACTTCGGGCGAGTTGTGTGGAGCCCTTGGAAACATTGCGTCCTCTTCTCCCATGTCCAATTCCCTATCCGCTAAACACACCCACCATCAGTACATATTCACATTCACTTGCAACTTTCAACACACCAAGGAAAAGACTCACGGTATTGAATCACTTTGAGTGATTTCTTCATCAATCGTTCGTAGCCAGAACACCTTTTAACCATGGGAATGTTGGTGTTATGAATTACAGTGAGGTGTTGATGAAACAAGATGGGGTGGCGCGAGTTTTGTTTTTGTAAACAATGAGTGGAAGGCGCGAAGGGGTCAGGTTGCTAAGCGAGGCAGTAAAGATGAGCAGCATCACTTTCCATCGACACTTCTTTATGAGAGCTTGCTGTTGTTTAGCAGAATTGCAACTGGAGTCTCGGTTACATATAACGAACGCACAGCAAGGCAGGACGAGGCATATGCAACAGACTACGAGCACCTAGTGCTCGGGTAAAAAACAATCAAAGTTCTATTCCAAGCTCTAAACATGGCTCCTCGCTCTTCTATCCGGTACTGCTTCTATCTAGCACACGCTTCATCTAAAAACAATTGCATCTCAAAGCTTCACCTCCCTCTTACAACCCGAACTTTGCCCCTCGACTGCATGCTTCAATGCCACGTCCTCAAGCAACCGACTGCCATTCCCAGCCTGCGTGCTCTGCGGGACATCTAAAGCCGGATTCTGATCAAAGAATCCGCTCGGTTTAAGACTAACCGTCATAGTGTCACACGGCATCACAGGATAATCCTCCGTCCTCGGATTATGCGTCAAGCTTATCGAGTGCCACACAACGATATCCGTATCCTCGGTAGTATCCTTTCTCTCAGCCCAGGAGCCGAGATCAGAGGTATGGTTGGGGTGAGATTGATAAGTGTAGTCGCCTGCTGCGTAGAGTTCGTTATCCTGGTGCGAGGTCACCCAGAAAGGATGGAACGCGTACTTCGCGCGGCGGCCGTGCCAGGATTTGGGGTGGGCGAGGAGCATTTGCTTGGATGGAGAGTGGATTGCGTAGGCGACGGGGTGTCCAGATGAGGCGTTGATGCTGTGTGGGTTTATAATCTTGTGGACGCGGTTTGGTGCTGAGTCTGAGTGGGTGGAGGCTGTGAGGGCTTTCTTCTCAGTCACAAATCCGACTCCGTAAGGGTTCTTGTCGTCCCACGGCATGGCGACCGTGTCTTCTTCGACGAGGGTATTCTTGTCGCCATCGATGTTGGGATCTATGCGCAGGCTGAAGACGTGTTGGTGGAAGGGGGCCATGACGCCTTCATTGACATTTGTGCCAAAGGGAACTGTGACACCTTTGTCGATTGGGGCCGTGGAGAGAATGCCTGTGGCCTGAATCTTATAGTGCAAACCTGCAGCTTGATCTAGATGCCACATGAAGACGTACTCGTAATTTCCGACAGTAATGATGGTCTGAAGAACGAGAACTCGAGACCGGACGATCGAAACAGCTCCGGTACGAGTATTGGTGTGCTTCCATCCGATACCGTCATCGATCTCGTGCATGCAGACTGCATTTGGCTTTTCGACGGGGTTACCATTGGAGTCGCCGATAACAAATGAGAAATACTAGAAGAGAAGTTAGCTTTGCCTGTCATTGGCGGGCAGAATCCTGCAAAGAAGAAATTGTTCCACCAAACCGGAGACGATTGAATACAAGGGCAATGCCACTTACTTTGATTACCCCCAAACAATCACACCCCAACGCCAGATTATTAGCAGCAACACCAGCCCCGATGTCCCCAACATCAAAAACGCTTTTCCTCGAATAAGGCATCCTCGGATCCCCATAAGGAACAAACATCTCACTCAAACTCAACCGATGGAACAGTTCCCGTCCATCATAAGTAACATCATGCAAAACCATACCCTCCCTCCAATTGAAACCTAACCTGAACCGCCATTTCTGCCACTGGATTAGATAACCATCGACGCTGAATGAAACGCCTTGTGGCTGGTGGACTATTAGGGGCTTGAGGTCTGTGCGTGCTGGTTGGGATTGGAGATCGTGATGATATTCCTTTGGAGGATGGGGCTCAAACACTGCGTCTGGTCTATGCTCGGAGTTTGGTCCTGTGGGTAGTTCGAGGATATCAATCAATTCCTTGGTTGTCATATCCAGAAGTGGCGAAAAGGGAAGGGGCAAATCGTAGTGATTGGACCCAGGATGATCGCCTTCTGCAAACAGGTAACACTGCCTGATATCAGAAATGCTCATCAATTTTGAGACAAAGAGTATTCACCTGTATATAACGAGGATGCTGCTCCTCTGAATCACGCCCATATGGCCAAGTATCACAAATAACCTTCAAGTGCGGTGGTACTTTATAAGCCTTAATCCTTTCTAATACCTTCGGGTTGGATAGGCACGCATCTCTCATCTCCAGAATCTCATTCACATCGTTCTGGGCATGGAAATGACTATCCAATTGCTCGACGAAATCCACGGTGCTTTCATCAACATTAACGGTGGCTTTGAAGAGATGGGACGTGCCGCGGTGGTAATACAAGGCGGAGGCACGGCGAGGAAGTGGTGGGAGCGGGGAGCCACTTCGTTCAGCTTTCAAGTAGGCGCGAAGCTGTGCTTTTGGAGGCTCCTCAATGTTGATTATTTTGAAATGGATGCTGTGATCAGGCGATAGTTGTTTGAGAAGTGAGGATATTTGTGTGACCTCAGAAGGCGCCAACGGGTCCAAGGGATGTTTGGATGGAGACATCGTCCAGATTTGTCTTGGAAGAACGATTTGATGTGACAATTCTTAGAATCTAGGAATCAATGTCAGTTATAAATATCCCAGAGAATGTTGAGTTGTCAAGAGTGGGCCAAGTGGCAAGTGGTTTGCTTACTGGTACTATTATACTAACTGCACTAAGGCAATGGCGATAAGAGTGGCTGACACGTTATGAAGGATCAGGATGCGGAAGACTATCGAAAACAACGGGTGCAAATCGCGTGGCTATATATGCAAACAAAGTGTTTGGTGTGTACAGCGTATTTGTCCTCCCCGGTCAATCGGAGGAGATAAGCGGGTATCACGTGTCACCATTCTAAGGGGTTCGCTTCAGTCATATCCCACTTTTCGGGGAGACCTGCCGCATCTGATCGTGGACGAGATTGGGTATACAATATTTCATTTTTGGCTCGGATATCCTCAAATCATTATCCTTTCAAGGGTGTACTTTCCAACCTTCTGACTCTTCAAATGCCCGATGTCTCGTGCAGTACGTCTGGATACTTCTCCACCGGCGCCAATCTTCAGTAGTGATATCTGTTTGTCTGCTCTCAAGCCAAGAGGCAAAACCTTAGCCTCCGAATTCGAAGACGGAAGAAGGATGGGTGGGTTGACAGGGCCCTTATGCTTTTTCCTGCCAGGGGCATCTGAATCTGGCTCGCGTTCCTGAGGGAGAGACTTTTGCATCGCATCACCATATCGCACCATCTCCGAGGTCAGCCCCTTCAGATACGCGGCCTCCTGGATCCCTTCCAACGCAGCACTGACTTCAAGCTTGAGACTTGAAATCAACTCCTCCGCCTCAAATGGGTCGCCTTCGACGAGTTTCAGATCGCCAGATAACCAACCCCCAGCTCCCACAGCATCGATGCAATTGTTGAGTAAGCTGGAAATAAGTATGATAGCGCTTCCCGGGACCTCAGCATCCTCATCTACGAGCTCTGATTCATCATCATCGAAGTATTTGGCTGTCCAAGCTCCTCGTGCGAGTTCGAATCTCAGAAGATAGATGAGACACACAATCTCCTGGCTTGTCAAAGTCGTTTGAAGAGCGTGTACGATCGCACTGGTCGGACAGGTGTAAAGCTTTGAAAGTGCCAAACTCAGTGCCTGCCCGCGTATACCTGAGCCAGGCCCCAATTGATACTCCGCGAGTTCCAGATCCTTCTCGGCTTCAGCTTCCAGCTCCTCCAATTGCTCATCGGCATCACCATTCACTGGGCCCGCATCTTCGCCATTCGTGAGTAGTCCCTGCTTTACGCGAGTATTTTCGCCAAGCATTTCGAGGCTTTCCATCAACGTACGAATGGCGTGAAGTAATTCTGTAGCTCCGAGATAATTCTTGCCGGTAAGTGCGAGCAGGAGATCCATATCTGGATTCAGTTCCACGATCGCGCTGATCAGCTCGCCTGATGCAATAGTTTTCGCAGGAGGCGTAGCAGACTCGATTCTCAATGCTGCCTCGATGTTGGCCACAGTCATATGGCCAGCATTGATGAGCCACAAAAATACTTTCGGTGGGTAGAACGAGATAGATAGTTTGGACTGCTCGGGGCTCTCTTCGATCCTGCTGAATATTTTGCTAAGTGCATATATGACCCAGCGGCGATCCACATTCAAGGCCTCCTTTGCCCACACCTTCACTCCGTTAACGAAAGGCTTTGCAGAGTTTGGCTCTGTCATTGACGATGTAGGAAGCTTCTCAGCAATGAGCTCGTCGAACTTCTCAGCATCTTCAGCAATGAATGATTTCTCAAAGCTTTCTGTTTGTTCCGCCCACGGGCCCTCGAAAGTAGTGATTGGGCCAGGGAGATACTCTTCCAAAGTGTTGGCACCGACGCTGTCTACTCCCCTCTTTCCGCGACCGGGGCGTGATTGTTCTTTGACCGAGCAGCCAAGTGAGTCAATGAGGAGGCCTGCCGCACGGGGTCTTCCTTGACGATCTTGATGCCCTTCAACATGTATTGCAATGAGGTTGTTGTCTTTGATTCCTACGACCGCACCAAGTTTGGGAAAGTAGGTTATAAGATTGCAGGAGCTGTTCGAAGTTCCATTGGTCTCATTCTGGCTTTGTCGTTTGCGTTTCAAGGACTCCTCAGACGTGAAATCGATCGCGGCTAGAATTGACTGGTATTTTGGATTGTAGACGGTGATGTACTGATTGGACGATATCATGATGGAAGTGCTTGAAAGTCTCAGAAATGATTCCGCTTTACTCACACTGAGACTGGATTGTTCTTTCGGTCCGCTTTCAGTCAGGTCGAACGTAGTTAGGGTGTTGTTGCTCAATTGTTGCAGTATTCCTGAGGAAACTTGAATGCTGAAAGTCGGATTGTCTTTACGCTTGTATGGCAAAGGAAATGGTGCCGTCAAGAGGGCTTGCACTGAGTGTTGTAGCCCACTAATATGCGCAGTTCTCCTTGGGGGTGCGATAATGTGTAGAGTTCTTGTGAGAGTCTCCGAGGCTTTGGTGACAAGCACCACAAGGTCTGGGTTGAAACCATCCTCTGATATTTCCTGCGCGAATACGGCAAGCACGTCCTGCCTGTTTTTCAGAATGCTTTGACTTGCAGCATGTGCATTGGTAAGATGTGCAAATTCAATCTCAAAATCTTTACTTCGCGTCGCATCATGCCCTTCCACAAGAGCTGTGGTAGGAGAGTTCCATTTCTCTTGGAGGGTTCCACCGTCCAAACATTGTATTTCGCCGTCTTTTCGTATCACAAGTAGATCCGTGGAAGTGGCCGAGAGTTCTAACCCAAATGTTGCTGAAATCACGCCAAGAAAAACCACGGAACTTCTAGTGTTCTGGAGACTGTGGCTTATGGTGGAAGATTTCGTATGACTTGTACCCTCCGTTACATCGTGGAATAATGAGATTTGAGATTGGATTCCGGCAGTGGACGCATATGTTCGTCGTTCGGTTTTGCTTTTGGAAATCCGGGTGCGCAACGAGGCAGGCGGGCAGGTAAAAGATGATTGTGGAGGCAGAGCGTACGAAGTGATTAATTTCGAGGACGAGATCTAAAGGAGAACGATCAGCTCTACAAGTAGTTCATGAGGAATTCAGAATGAAAGAGTGTCTTACGTCGTATAGATTCAAACCCTCACCGTCAATTCCCACCGCAAGCTCAGATCTTTTTCTCTTTTTTGCGCCGGGTGCCCCTCCATAGACATCGCCCACCACATATCGCCCTTTGCTGTGGTCAATGGGCCGGGGCAAAGATGCCACGACATATGGACTTTGGAGCGAGAACTTGGACGACATGGCGGAAAAGTGTCGTGAATAGCTTTGCTATTTTTCGTCCGGGTTAAGCTTCTATCAGAAAAATAAATTTAAATTCTGGGCGTCGAGAAGTTCTTCAAACGCAGACGAGGCGGCAAGGGTCCGACGGCGCTTGCTACGGGCGCCGGGCTTTTCACTCTAGAACGGCAGTCGCGATCAAAACGCGGTTCCCCAGCATCGTCAAATTTCCATTTATCCATTTAGATTTACATCCTAACTCCCCTTTGCTGACTTTACGATTAATCTACTGTCTTGCCAGACAAACCTGTTTGTTCAAATCCTTACACCTTTTCATATTCTGCAAATCGCATCTGAACGCCTAAACTGCTATGACACCATCAAATTCGACTATTCTGCGGGACGCGTGAAACCCGCGTTCTACTACAACGTATTTTGAAAATTCGGATGGCAGCTCTGGCGACCATGATCATGGGGGAGCTGAATGAGGAGCAAAAACGGGTCTATCCTCTCTTCCAGAAGAATGCAAGTATGTAATTGTAACTGGAGAAGTATGCTGTAAACCTGTCGGTCTAATCCTGTCCCAGAACCCCGAGACACCAAGCCGAAGACAGTTGAACCTCCAATACCTGCCACAAGCGTCTTGAAGGACGAATCCGATCTTCAACCTTCGTCTGGCGATGTACCCAAGAAGCCTCTGGGGCGGCCCCGCAAGAAGCCCAAGAACGTCTTACCAGTCGAAACCTTGAATGCAGCAGCAAACACATCTGCGGTGCCCCAGGAGAAGGAGAATGGTCAGGCGGAGCTATTAGAGGTCGACCCCAATAATAGCAGGAGGAAACGGCGGAAAACAGACTCGCCAGTACATGGGGGTCTACTCGAAACAGGAGACAAAGACGGGAAGGACATGAATTTCTCTAAAAAGGAAATGAAAGGTAGGATTTCGAAGAAGGAAGAGACATCTCCCTCAACTCGAAAAGCAGAACGACTGAGTCAACCACTCATTTCACTGCAAGAATCCAAGCTTGGCAACGGACTATCTCCTTCGACAAACATTCCGCACGTCCTGGGGCCCATCTTACCGCCCTCGCAAATAAAAAACGGCTCGGGAGTACTGGAGACGCACATAGGCAACGATCCAGCTGGAGTCAATTCTGCAGCTTCGCAGAACGGACTTCAACACAAGAATGGAATACAAATAGACGAAACCAACCCTGCTTCTACCAGTGAAAAGGGAGTATTCGATTTCGATATCAAATCGCTACCTTCAGAAGCAGCTGACAATAAACCAAAAAAAATCCTGCGACTGAATACGAAGACTGGCACGATTGGTTCACCTCCCGCCAAGAAAATAATACCCCCTGTTGAGCCTGCTGCGAAAGTCTCCAGTCGTAGGAAATTTCCCAGATCCAATATTATCACGATTCTTTATGGAGATGGGGAGCTTCTTCCATTGACGATTGGCCCAAAAATAGAGCAGATCCTGAATGGGGCTTTCATTGTCCCTGTGCCCAGCAAGACTGTGTCTGGCCCACCTAAGGCCAAGAAACCTGCTCCGAATCAGCCGCCAAAGGCCCTACATCCTCTTTTCATGGGCAAAGCTGCTTCTAAACCACCAGATCACAAATCGGAAACTGCCAATAAGGCCTCGAATGTGGTAGATGGCAAGGAGCCTATGTTGCTAGGAAGAGCCAGAGCACGCACATTTGAGAACCCAAACTCTCCCCACAAGCCAAAAGTTGCTCCATTTGCTGGTTTCGGCACATCTTCTATGATTCTCAGATTCCCCGGAGCTGTAGAACCAGCATGGCCATGGCATGGTATGGTACACGTTCGTCCAGATGCTAGCCAAAACTTTCCGTGGGATGCCAGCAACCGAAGTGACGACCTACAAATTCGTTCAAAAGCCAAAAAGTCTAAGTATCAGGCCATTCAAATTCTACCGAAAGAAGATGTTATTGGTGCTTTGGCAACAGAATTAGGGATTGGAAATGTAGTTGAGAGCATTCGAGAGACCAATCCAGACGAGTTCCCTCCTCTTCCTGCTTGCTTGCGTATCCCGATCAAGCACTATGAAGGTGGAAGTGCTATACAACGACGAGTGCGCAACGAGACTCGATCTCAACTGCCCCTTCCCAATGCAGCTGGAACCAACTCCAGCGATGACGAGATTCAGACGAATACTCCAATTCGCGCGACACCGCATCCAGCAATAACAAAGGCTTACGACCTAATTCCAACCACAATGTCTGCTTTTGACCAAGGTCATTGCGAAACTCAGTCATGGACACGGAAATACTCTCCAAAGTGTGCAGCAGATGTCCTGCAAAGCGGTCGCGAAGCATTTGTTTTAAAAGAATGGCTAGAGAGATTGAATGTACAGTCTGTGGAGACAGGCCTAGGCGATCAAACTGCTGGGCGTGCTTCGTCACTATCAAGAACTGGGCCAAATTCTGAAAATGTTGCGAAACGGAAACGAAAGTTGAAGAAGCTGGATGGATTTGTCATTTCAAGTGATGAGGAAGACAACGAAATGGATGAAATAACCGACCCAGAGGACAATGTCTTGGCTGAAACCGCGCCGGGCTTACTCAAGAAGACAGTTATTAGGTCCGGTGATGCAAATAAGGGCATCAAAGACTCTGGAAGAGTAACAAATGCTGTTGTCATAAGTGGTCCTCACGGAAGTGGGAAAACTGCCGCTGTCTATGCTGTTGCAAAGGAGCTAGGTTTCGAAGTGTTCGAGATCAACTCGAGCAGCAGGCGAAGCGGCAAGGACATTCTGGAGAAGGTAGGCGACATGACTCGCAATCATCTTGTCCAACGTTCGCAGGCCCCTGTCTCAGTAGACGAAGATGAAAAGCGTATGAATGATGCCCTCGCCCAAGATCTTCAGAGCGGACGACAGGGAACAATGAATTCTTTCTTCAAGCCAAAGGAGAATCCGAAAACCAAGCCCAGCAGGCCAAAAACGGGTTTCAAAAAGGAGATCAAAGATCAGCCGCTACCCAAAGCTCCAATCAAACAACAGAAGCAGTCTTTAATCTTGATTGAGGAAGCTGACATTCTGTACGAGGAAGACAAAAACTTCTGGGCGACAATTTTGGATCTCACCATCAAGTCGAAGCGCCCGATGATCATCACTTGTAGTGACGAATCCCTTCTGCCGATGAATGCTCTCATGCTATATGCAATCATACGTTTTGTACCACCTTCCATTGACCTTGCGACGGATTACATGTTATTAGTCGCTGGCTGCGAAGGTCACGTTCTTCGACGGGACGCTGTTAAGACTTTGTATGAGGGCCGAAGTCTGGATCTGCGAGCCTCTTTGACCGACCTAAACTTCTGGTGTCAATTTGCTGTCGGCGATTTGAAATGTGGGCTGGACTGGTTCTACCCTCGTTGGTCTCGCGGAAGTGATGTTGATGAATATGGAGAAACCATTCGCGTGGTCAGTGAGAATACGTACGAAGCAGGGATGGGCTGGGTATCACAGGATGTCCTCGAAAGTCACGTGCATTATCTAGACATTGAAGAAGAAATGTTGCACGAGGCATGTGATGGGTGGCAATTAGATGTTGGCGATTGGCAGGAGAATATCGGCATCAATTCCTGGGCAAGTAAGATCCAGACTGTATCGCGCGGGAAAAAAGATGATATATCTGCACTGAGGATGTACGAAGATTTCGCAACCGGCATGAGTGACGCAGAACTGTTTTCTGGTCTTACCTTTGCACCAGAAAACAAGGTAAGATTCATCACTATCCCGTTTCCATCCGAGGCTAACTATAACTACCAAGATCCTCCTCGATGTCAACATGCCAGAACTATCAACCAAGGTACGAGAGGACTACATCCTAGCCCATCAAGTCATCGAAGCCTCACCACTGGTCGCTTTCACCACAACCAGCAAAGACATCTCCCTATGGATGAAATCTCGAGCCAGGAAATACCTCCAAGTCGACCAACACATCCAACATGGCTACGAAGTTCCAGCCCAGCTAGACGGACCAGGTGAAGGCGACGTGCTACGCCTCATCAAGAAGCAAGCTGTGATTCCGGATCCGTCTATTTCTCGTAGCGACTTTAGTCTCGCGTTCGACCCGATCTCTGAGGTAGAGAAATACCTCTCGAACCCCTCCAATACCCTCGAAGCATCATCATTCGATCGCCACCTAGCAATCATCTCGGTAGACCTAGCTCCCTACATCCGCTCCATTGTCGCCTACGACGCTCGTCTCCAAGAAGAACGAACACGTATGAGCAATCTCCTCAGTGAAGGAGGACGAAAGGGAAAACGGATGAGGACAACCAGAGCGGCAATGTCTGCGCTTGAAGGCGGGGCTCGCAGCACTACGAGGAGAGATAGGTATTTTGGCTCGAAGTTAAATTCGCAGTTTGTACTTAAGACGGGGATGCAAAGTTGGCTTGACGCGGCGATGGTGGAGGAGAGGATCGAGAGAGAGGCATTGAAGCTGATTGCAGAGCGGGATGCTTTGAAGGCGAGGGAAATGGAGCAGGAAGGTGGGAGAGAGCGTGATGATGAAAGTACATGATTGACTGGGTACCTTGCTATAATTATCATACAATGAAGGAGTGGTGACACAATTGCATAGCATAGCTGCAGAGTATGTAGCATTATGGCATTTAGAAGCTGCGGATCTTGCATAGCTATAGTAGGGGTATTGAAACATACTTGTTCTACTGCACTAAATTGTAGTAGATGTTTGACTTAATTATATTAGTCTTTCTTGAAGCCGCAATTTAAGAAAAAGTTGACAGAATAGTCGCTGGCGTTTATAAGCGTGCCCTCTCCTCTATCCCTTACTAACGTCGAACAACGCTTATCCTTGCCCTCTTCGCAACGACGCGGGGTTGAATTTCTGGGGAACTATAGGGCTTAAGATTTAAACCCACGTTGATATAAACGTAGAGCTAATAAGCGGGCTAGGTGACAGCTTGCTAGCATCGACCTTCTTTAAATTAAATCTGTGAGTATAGAGCTAATACGCTAGCTACATCATTCTATCTCGGCTTCGCGCGAAAAAGAAGGGAAGAGCTAGGCTAGTTAGCAGTAAGGTGGATGGATGCGGCTCGTATTAGGCCATGTCAGATGTTTTTATTGCACGTTGCATTAAACTGTAGAGCGTACTCGTATAGGAGCACAGTAGGGCCCAGAAGAAGGGGAGCCAATCGGTGGTTTTAGGTTAGGGAGGTGCGTGCACCTCCCCTGTTGGTGTTGGTTTCTGGTTTCCACCTATCCTATCACGAGAAAAACGTTGCGAGGTTGAGTGTCACGTGTATCTCCTCCATAATCTTGCTATCCAATTGATCCAACGCCAGTTGCGATAGAATTGTAACATAATCACATAGGATTTAATAGATATATATTATATACACTGAATTGTTGAAGCATAAAGCAGGTTTACTTATGTTAGAGTCAAAGTTATGTTGGTTGTTTCACCAGGTGGCATTCAGGCTCGCCACGCCTTCTTTCGGGGCCCACCCTTGTTGACCTCCGCCCCTTGTAACCTCCACAAATAATCTTGGAGAATTATATTCGAAACTCAGCGATGGGTTCTTGAGCGCCTTCGGATCTTTCGTTGCGGTTATTTGTTGCCGTGAACCTGTTAATCACCGTCGAAGTTATAAATATAAAAAGGGGAGTACGCTGTTTCTTCTAACGATTTTCTTCTCAACACTCTTTCCATCTCGCGCTGTCAATTCGCCGATTTTTTTGATTTTCTCTTCTTTACTTCGCAGCCGCTCATTTACCTGCGTTTTCTTCAATATGTTCCGTTTATTGCAGGCAATTACCTTCCTCGCATTGCTCGCATTTGCAGCAGCGAACCCCACTCGTTTTCCCCCTGTCGGAGTTCCTGATGACGAGTGTGACTTCGAACACGATCCATTCCCTGGTCCTATTGAGCCTCCAACTACCTCCACCCTAGCTGCTTCGTCCTATGCTACTCCGATTACGATTGCCTCTGTTCAAGCTGCTTCCTCTGTTCAAGCTGCTTCCTCTATCCAAGCCGCCCCCTCTATCCAAGCTGCGTCGTCCTATGTTACTCCGGTTACAATTGCCTCTGTCCAAGCTGCTTCCTCTGTCCAAGCTGCTTCGTCCTATGTTACTCCGGTTACGATTGCCTCTGTTCAAGCTGCTTCTTCTGTCCAAGCTGCTCCCTCTGTCCAAGCTGCTTCCTCAGCAGGCTCAAGCACGGCTTCGGTCCCAGCAACCTCGGTCTTTGCGACCGTTCCCGCTTCCTCAGCTTCACCAGTTGTCATAGCTGCTTCCTCTGCTACCAAGGCTCTGATTGCCTCCAGCCAAGCTGCTTCCTCTCCTACGTTTAAGACTACAATCAGTCAAGCTGCTTCTGACCACTGTGGCAACACAGACTATGTGATTCTCCCCGACACGCCATGGATCGTCTACAACATGCTCTACAATGCCGATGAGATGGTCGGCACGCAGTGCACCAACTTCCAAGAAGCTGGAACCCTTGCAAATGGAGATCAACAGGTGGTGTGGAACAGCGTGACGAACATTGAATATGTCGAGAGCACGTAAGTCTGCCTTCTCCCCAATAGCGGCGCTTTAAGATTTAATACTTCCCCGCAGGAACAATGTACCAAAAGGATACTCTTTCGTGGGTCTGACACAGAACCTTGAGAACACCATTTCGTCCATCTCTGCCATTCCGGCTAATTACACATGGACACGTACAAATACGACTGCGTTCAAGGGCAATGTCGTCTTCGACTTCATGACCAGTGACACGAAAGGAGATTCGACCTCGTCCTCTGCGCAAGAACTCATGCTATGGCTTCAATATGAAGGAGGTCAGCTTCCCATTGGCTGGGGAGATGCTGTGACTACGATCGACTCTCTTTTCGGGACGAGCTGGAAGTTGTATGCGGCGAAGAACACCGATACTGGCATCACAGTTCATACCATGCTTCCCGACACTCAGTTCGAGGGGAGCTTTGACGGAGATCTAAAGGATTGGTTCGAGGCTTTGGTGAAAGTTGGAACGTTCACGGATTCAACTTACGTCAATGTTGGGAATGCTGGGTAAGTCGAATCAAATCCATACGCCTGTAGCAAAACTCTAACGTGTGGGTGAACAGGACTGAGTTCGATTATGGCAACAGCATCATGAATGCTACGTTAGGATTGCAGATCAACCTGAGCTAGGAGACTGTTTCCTAAGGAGGTCTCCTCGTGCGTAGTTTTCTTCGTCAAGGAGATTATCCATTTTTTTCTTTAAAGAAGAATCTATCCTTTCCAAAACACAATGAACTTCTTTCCATCAGGTGGTGTATGTATCGTTTATCCATATAGTGAGAAATATTATGGGATCAGCAAAACGAATATGTTACCGCATGAATATGAGAAATGTTTTTGCGTGTTTATTGCAAGATACTAATCGAAAACAAGCTAATGGTGTATGAGGCCCACACGTAACTCGGTGGGGGGTGATCGCGATTGCCCATATACACGGCGCAATTTCCTGGCCCGCGCGCCCTCAGAGCAGGGACCCTTTTGGGCGCAGTGATCGCGCTAGTTACTCCGTTGATTGGTGATGTTACTGTGACTGATGTATGAGGGCTCGAAGCGCGTCAGCGCCCAACCTCAAGACGCGTAGAGTACGTTTAGAGGGCCCCCTTTTCATTTCTTTTCTTGCCCTCCCCTCCGGCCCTACCCCGAATTGAAGAGACTCTGACTGACTCATGGATTCTAGACTACCTGTAATTGGCGCGCTCTCAGCTGGAATCGTGATGTTCTGGGCAGTTACCGATATGTTTTAGCGACTCTGAGATGTGAGATATCATTTCATGCCTCGCTGCGTAACAGTAACTGCCTCGTTCAGGGAATTCGAATCCGAAGTGTCACGATCTTCAACTCCACTCGGAGCAGCACGCTTTGCCACGACCCGCTCAACGAACCAGATACCCAGAGAAGACCATACAGTCAGCACAACCACAAAGACCAGCGCCGCCGCATAGCCATGCATGGCCCTGTACGCTGGCGCTTGGCTCGAGGGGAACAGATATAACTGGAATGGCGATACAACCGCTCTATGAAGCATTAATTAGTAACAACTATGCAAGATGGGGCGGGCAATGCATGAATGAAAACTCACAGTCCCAACGAAGTCATCCAGGCCAGAATAAATGCCCTCAAGTGCTGATCTCCTCCACAACTGCTGTTGACCCACCCATAGAGTAACGGCGAGAAACAACCATAGCAACCCGCGAGACAGAAAGCCACCATCTTCAATGCATTCGGTACGGTCCAGACCGTGAGAACGATGTAGCAGAACGTAAGCAGCGAGCCTACGACCGCCATGACTGGGGCGCGGGAACCGATAATATCGGATGCGTAGCCGGTGCTTATCATGAAGAAGAAGTTTACGGCGCCGATGATGGTCGGGATATTGTTTATGTTTGTTACCGAGTAGTGTTGGGATTTCAGCCAGAGGCCGAAGAATTGCATTATGTAGGAGCCGGCGGTTAGGGACCAGCAGCACCATCTGTGTCTTGGTCAGACGGTCACTGGCATTATGCGGGGTTGGAAGACTTGCGCGAAGCTAAATGTGTAGACTTGCCATGATGTGAGAATTCTCTTGAGGACTGTTAGGTCCATTTTCCCAATGGGTTTCCGACCTTCTTCTTCAATGCGCTCGATTGCTCGTTGGCGTTCCCAGGTACTGAGATACCATGCCTTTGACGTGTGCGGGGTATCAGGGAAGCAGAACTTTGAGACTGTTAGCAGCAAGCACATTTGTATTATGGATTTATTTACTCACAATTCCATAGATAGCAATAGGTACCGCGAGGACAAAGTCAAAGATGAATAACCACTACAATATCTGTCAGCTTCCGATGTGGTAAGGAATATCAGCGGGGTTTGCAAACTCTCCAAGCACTTAGGCCTCCTTTTCCTTGCATACCAGAATACAACGCTGATTGCAAGTATCCTGAGAACATCTGACCAAGAACACCCGAAATGACGAAAAGAGCACTTCGCCTGCCGAGTTCAGATTTTCTGCTGAAGAAGAACGAACAGTTAGCTTTATAATTCTTTACCATTCAAAGAGGCTTCCGGAACGGATAGCAACGAAGCATTCCCCCAAACATGCCGGAACAAGAAATAAAGAAGACTTCAATAACCTACTACCAACATCCGAGAACGTAATGGATACCGGGTGATGCGGCTGACTCGAACAGACCAACACAAAATCTGAGCGCGTAGAATTCCGAGGCTGTCTCGCATTTGAAGAGGAAAAGCACGAATACCGACCAGACCAACAGACAGGATGGGAGCCAATATCGGGGTCTGATTACCGTGATGACTACAAGCTGAATTAGACGTTGCGAGTACGAGCAGGATAGTAGGTATGAGGATTGGACTATTGAGAGTCTTCTGTGAGGTGAAGCTCGTCCTTTCCTGTCATGACCATAAGACTGAACTTACTCATATTTGCGATCGGCCCCCCAAGAATCTGCCCGATGTTGAAACTGCAACATGTGTTAGATTTCCTCTTTCACGCTGGTATTAAAATGCTCACTAGGTATTCATCCAGCTCAATTCGTTACCCTTCCCAAAATGAAGCTCTTCCTTCATCCCAGAGACACTGAATAATCAATTAGGCTTGGTATACAACAAAGGTCCCAATATCTTCTTACTATGCATTAGAGATATTATTCGCATCTAGCTGCTTGATGAAAAAGCACTGTCGAGGTTTCTATTAGCAAGCGTTTTGAATCTGGATGAGCGCAACTTACCAGGCAACTGTAAGACAAGAGAAACCAATCAAGCTTCGCGATCAACTTCTTCTCTTCTCTTGAGGTTCCCGGCTCGTGCCATTGGAACCAAGCTGGCTTCGACTTCTCAATAGGCACAGTCTCGACACTAATAGGATCTGCGATTTTGTCCGGCCTTGCAACCTGCTCATGGGAATCCATTCCAACAACGGTTCGTCTGATAGGAAAACCTCAGAAAAGCAATCAAAGAGGTTCGGGTGGTCTATGTACGGAGTAGGGATTTCCATATGCGCCATGATCAACCTGATATTGAACTTCCACTCTTGAGCCCCACTATCGAATCATATTGTCGGTACGACTAGTGTCGTGGGGTTGCGAAGCGCCACCACGTGATCCATAGTCAGGTGCTCAAGTTGTGGGAAGCCTTATAAAACGGGGCTTCTCTACTCACTTAGAACACCATCCATTCTATAATATATTTATTACAACCCTTTATTATTTTACTTATTAATTATAAGTGTTTTATAAGTTAGATCCTAGCTATAGAGTTCGCGGTTATATTGCCTCTTAATAAATTGGTAATTACTATAAGGGGCAAGGCATATTCTAGGGCTTATAGGATATATTTGAATGCTATTAACTAAAAAGGAGAACAGGAAGCCTTTATTACAACTATCTAAGACCTAGAAGTTAAAGCTTTTAGGAGTTTTTAATTATGAGACAAATTATAGAGCGTTGCTATAGCAACTATATAAAGCGCAATACTATTTTTAATTGAAAACGCTACCTATTTAATATTAATATCTATAAAATGATAGTAATAACGAACTATAAGGATTATACTAGTAAGGACCTATTAGTTTAGTATTCTTTACTTATAGAAACTAGTTTTTAGCAACTAGAGAAAGGTTGTAATTGCGTTTTATTAGGATTAGCAATATCTTAATACAATTTAAGTTTAGGCTATGACTAAGTAGTCTAAGCTATTACGTTAAAGTAAGCTAATTACAAGGGCGTTTTAGCTAATTACTTAGAAGCTAGAAATTATAAGGAGAGAGAATAGGTCTATTAGGAACGATTACGAGGCTAGTACTTCGAAATCCAAGGAGGCGACTTCTTATTTTGCTAGGTTATATAATTATAAAGTCTTTTAGAAGTAGTCCCTATATCTTAATTATTAAAGAAAAAGAAAGTTTTAGGCGTATACATTAGATATTATAGAAGTATATAAGGGATTTTTAGTGCCTAATGCCGAAATTTAGAGGTTATTTAGATATCCTATATCCTATTTTTAAGTCTAAATTTTAATTTTACTCTTTACCTAAAAATCTTAGAAATCGACGTTAGTTCATTTTTATCCTAACCTCTTTTAAAGTAATATCACTTCGCTACTAGTATATTACCTACTATTAATATATCCTCATTTAACCTATAAACCCCTACTAGATTCACCTAGATAATGCCTATATTAGACCTTGCAACTAGTAGAGTTAGCCTAGTAAAAGATAGAACGCTAACCGCTTTAGTAGGAGCTATTACTAGCAACTAATAAGAAGTGAAAGATAAGGCCCTAAGTACTTCTTTAGGAGATATAGTATCTTCGCCTAGCCTTAAGCTAGAGAAGCCTCTAATAAGGAAGGAAAGAAGGAAGCTAGCTATAGAAGTAAAGTAGAAATAGTATACTAAACCTAAGAAGAAGATAAATAGTACTACCTCCCTAAAGGTACTAACTATTATATTAGATGAAGTTAGTAGACCTAAGAGCTACTCTAGTAATATCTTTATAATAGAAAGGTATAGTCTAGACGGATTTCTAAAGTAGATTAAGCCTTTTATTATTAATAATAATTTTATTAGGGATACCCCTAAGAAGGAGTCTTCTAAGAAGGACTCTTTAAAGAAGAAGGAGAAGGATAAGAAGCTAAATAAGTTAAAGGTAGTACTAATTCTATTATCATTAAACGATTCATTATCTTCCTTCTTATCTTTAAAGTACTCTTCATCTAGTAAAGAGTTAACATTAGATACTAAGTTAAGTAATAAGGCTATAAAGAAAACTTGAAAGTTTAAGTCTAAATTAAAGAAGTCTTACTATAAGAAGAGCCTCCTATAACTTACCTTTTAGAACCTAATACTAATTAAGGAGACCTATAGTATACCTTCTTTTAATAGAACTAATATTATAGAATACTTTAGAACTTTAGAATAATACTTTAAGACTTATAGAGTTAAGCATTTAGATAAAAAGATTAACTAAGCTATTTAGTATATAGATTCCTAAATTGCTTAGAATATAAAATGACTTACTAAGATGATAAAAAGCTAAAAGAGGTTCTAGGAAATCCTTTATAAAGAGCATTAAGCTAGGGATATAGATTAGATAAAGTATACTATTAGTTATCTAGACTAAGTTATCTAAACCTTTTAAGGAATAATAGGAACGATTTTAAAGATATAAATCTAGACTTACTACTAAGAATTTAATAATATAGTTATAGGATTATCTTAAGAAGTTAGGTTAACTAACTATTAAATGATAATAAAGTTCCTTTAAAGACTTTTATAAAACCTTTAAGATAAAGTAATAAAGTACGCCTACAAGGAACCTAAGTATAGTTAAAAACATATATAGGAATTTAAATAGGTATATAATTATATTAAAAAGGATATTACTAGTATTAAAGAAATTAGTTAACGCTTAGATAAGTAGTTAATAGTAATATTACTATATTAGTTAAGTAAGGAGGCAGCCTTAATTTACTTACTAGTCTAATCAATTCTATATAGACTAAAGGAAACTAAAAAATCAAAGGGTCTAGTACTACTTTATAATATGCTATAAGATAATAGATAACTATAGAACTAGTTAATAGATAGCGTTTCTAAAAAGGAGCTAGAAGATATTATAGATAGGCTTAAATCGCTCTATATTAATTAAATGATTATAGACTGAATCTATAAGTAGCCTATAATAGTTGAAATTAATAAGCTTCTACTTAACGCTCTAAAAGAAGGTATATCTAATATGCTAGCGGTACTAGTATAGGCAGGCTATACATAGAAAGCGGATTTTGCTAAATGTTAATAGTACCTAAATAAAATTTTGCTAGGAATACAACCCTAGCTAAAGTATTAATAGTAGAACTAATACTAAGACTACTAGGTATTCTATAGATTAAGAATTATCTATGAAAAGAGGAAGGACCCTAAGGACCTTTCTAATATAGTAGAAATCTATCTTAGACCGCAGCCTAAAGATAAAGCTAATTTGAAGCTAATTTAACTTAATCCTAATTAATTATAGTACTTTCAAGTGCTTATGAGATTAGGTATAGATAATAAGTTTATAAGCAGTATTATAGATACGTAAAGGGTAGCTCAAGTAGTACTATTTAGTAAAGAAGTTATAATAGAGGTTATAAATATTAAAGTATAAGAAGTCCCTAAAAATGAAGGGGTACTAGAAACCTAGATCCTAATAGAGGAAAGTACTATTAAAATCTAGAATCTCTTAACGGAAAGGAGAGTAGTAGTAGAGCTAGTCCTAGGTAAGACAATTTAGAAGAAGAAGCCTTAGAAGCTAAATAAGACGCTTTAGGAGAAGCTATAAGAATAGGCCTGGCTAGCCTAAATGAAGTTGCCTAAACCTAAGCCTAAGCCGCAAAATAGTATTATTATTAACGTATTAGACAATAGACTACTACAAGCGAAACCTAAGCTAGTAGTAGTACCTACTAAACCTAAAAAAGAAAAGCGTTTTATAAAGAACGAGGAAGCAAACGACTTGTCTAATATATAGATAGTAGATAATAAAGGAGATAACTAATTAGAGGTTCTAAAAGCAAGTTATGCTATAAAATAAGCTAAGGTATAAAAGGCGCTAAAAGCTATAGGGATTATAGAAGAGTTATCATTTAAAGCCTAGGTATAAATGCCTATTAGACTACTAGAACTAGGTGTTAATATTAGAAATCTCATTATAGGATTAGGTCTAATAGATAAGAGAATACTAGATAAAAGCTTAGCAGAAGGGAAGATTAACTAGAAAATGAAGAAGATGCCTATTAAGGCTAATATTCTAAACTTTACCTATTATGAGGAACTGATAAGACCTATTAGGATTAAGAATTTCACTTATTAAGAAGCAGAATCTATAGAATCTATAAAAGTCAACTTAATAGAATTTATAGGATTTGCTTACTATATCTTTCTTATACTAAAGGTAATAATTACTATTAAAGGATAAAATAAAGTGATAGATTACTATACAACCCTAGATAGTAGAGCTAAAGTTAATATGATAAGCATTACTACTACATCTAAGGCTTGAGTTACCTTTACCTTAAATTATAAGATATAGATAACTAGTATTATAAGAAGTTAAAGTAGATTCCTAGGATTTATAGATAATATCATAATAGCAATTAGGAATATAGTCATATGCTCCTAGTTCTATATTATCCTTTATAAGGCTAAGAAAGTCATCTTAGGAATGCCTTTCTTCTAATAAGCTAGGATAAGCTTTCGCTATTCCTAGGATAGTATAGGTAGACCTATTATAGGTCTACTAGTCGATCCTAAAATAGGGGATATTACCTAATTCGTTACTAATAAGGCAATAGAGCCTAAAAAGGGTAAGGACTCATCTAGAATAATTATATCACCTAGCAAATCTAAAGACTCTAACTTAGATTAGTAACTAGAAGGTAACTTTAGCTATTAGGATAATACTAATATTAAAGTTGCTAATATAGAAGTCAACTATCTAAAAGCTATAAAAGTTAACTAGCTATATAGGCAATTTAAACTAGGAAAAGAATATAGATGCCTTACTTGCTACTAAATATATAATAAAGAAGTAAGGTTTTTAGATTAAATCATCTAAGAACTTTATAATAATACTACTAAATAGGTACTAGATTAAGCTACGAAGATTAAGGAAGAATTAGAGACTTTATATAATAAGTATAAGAATGCCTTAGTAGCCTATAAAAGATAAGACGTTAATGTCTTCTTTATTACTAGCTAGGAACGAATTAATAGATATCTATAATAATACTATCCTAAGGCCCTATTTATGCCTATAGGGATAGTATATGAATAGTACCTATTTAATTAGAATTGCTAATTTAGAGTTATAATAAACCTAGTACTATAGAATCCTATAAGCTAGTAGCAACCTAATCTATAGCTTGCGGAAGGATAAGACTAGGTCAAAAGCATTTTCGATTTTATAGAGATAGTACTAGACTTTACATAGGAAGGTATCTTCTTTAATAAGCTATATTATAAGAGGATTATTAATAAAGGGATAATCTATGAGAATAGACTTTTAAAAGCTAAAGTAAATAGGATCGCTATAGAATATAGGCCTAAGTAATAGTTTAACTAAAGGACTATTAAGGTTAATACTATATATAAGACTAAAGATAAGAAGATTAAGCCTATTAACTAAGACTAAGGTAATAGGAAAGTGCCTAGTAGAAGAAAAGACTAGTATAAATAGTTAAAGGTATGTAATACTCTTTAAGAGTATATTAAGGAATTTAAGGACTATATAATTCCTCGATTTGTAGATATCTTTAAAGGATTGCGATTAATTAAAGAGAACCTAAAAAGACTAGATATTGTATAAGGACTATAACCTATTAAGTAATAATATCTAAAAGAAGTACTAGTAGTATAAGAGAAGGCAATTGCCTTCAACTAGACCTAATGCAGGGTCTTCTATAAAGACATTTTACTACCTATTATATTAAATATTATTAAGCATAAAGCTTAGCAGGCTATTAACTTTCTATATCCCTAAGTACTATTACTAATAGTAATCTAAATGCTATAAGAACGTCTAGAACGAGGCATAATTAAGTATTATGATAGACTATACCAAAACCTATAGTTCTTAGTTATAAAGAAGTAACCTAGAACCTACTAATTAATCAACTCTATAATAAAGTTGAATATAGTAATAATACGAGACGCTAATTTACCTCCTTCTATTAATAAATATTTAGAAGCATTTATAGGATATATATAAGCAATACTAATTGATATATTCTCTAGGTATAATAATCAAGTACTATATAAGAAGAGTCGAAATATAATAGCATTCTTCACGCCTATTAGACTAGTCCGAAATACTAGACTACTAATAGGAGTAATGAATTCTATAGCCTAGTTTATATAGACTATAATATTTATCTTTGACAAGCTTATACTAACTATAGCAATTCCCTTTATAGATAATATAGGTATTAAAGGACCCTATACCAATTATGATAGAGAGGAAATCCTATAATTCCTAGGCATAAGGCAGTTTATATTTAAGTATATCTATAATATTAATAGATTACTTAAAGTCTTAAAGCAAGCGAGAACTACTATTAGGAAAAAGTCCAAATTCTATATAGATAGCCTTAATATAGTAGACTTTATTTGCAACTCTAAAGATAGGGAACCCTTAGCCTTAAAGGTTTAAAAGATCTTAAAGTAGGAGAAATATAAGAGTATTATAAAGACGAAACGATTCTTAGGAATAATAGGCTACTTCTATATCTAGATTAAAAGGTATATAATAATTTGCAAGCTTATCTATAAGCTCTTTAAGAAGAATATCATATTCTACTAGGATTCTAAAGTTTATAGTATTACTATAAAAAAGCTATAGTATATACTATCTACCTTTCTAATACTTATTCATATTGACTACTTAGTTAGAGTACCTAATATTATTATTCTAGTAGATACTAGCATTAAAGGATAGGAAGGCTATCTAGGCTAATAAGACCTTATAAGCAAGAAGGTATGCCTTATATAATATAAGAGTAGCAATTGGAACTATATAGAGTAAAACTATAATACTACTAAATAAGAAGCATATAGAGTACTTAAGATCTTAAAGAAACTATAGATTTAGCTTGTAGGAGTATACTTTATATTAGAAATCGACGCTAATATACTCGTAGTATAGCTAAATAGAAGTACTATAGACTACCTAAATGCTCTTATTACTTGCTAGTTAGCTTAGATTCGCCTCTTTAACTCTAAAGTCTACTATGTTACTAGAAGTACTCATATTATAGCTAATGCCTTATTAAGATAACTACCTTACCCTAATGATTTAAGTATATCTAATAAGGATATTAATAACTAGATACTAGTAGAACTTAGAGTAATAGAGATCGTACTAGTTACTATAAATAAAGAGGAAAGTAAGGTCTTAGATATATTAGATACTAGACTAGACTCTAATAAGAGGCGGGATAAGACCTACCTTTATCTAGTCTAGCATTAGATTAAGAAAGAAATATAAGAGCATTAGAAGCAACTAGAAGAAGAAATAGATTTTAGTATAGATAATACTCCTAACGCTCCTAAAGCTAATAATAACTAACCTCTTTTAACGTATAAGTATAGAGAATTCTACCTTAAAGTAGGGAGGTTCCTAATAACTTTTAAGAAACTAAAAGATATAAACTTAACGTAGTTCTAAGCATTTAAGAAGAAGGTATCTTATTTTGTAGTTTACTATTATAGGCTATAGAAGTTACCTAGAAAAGGGTATCCTATAAGGCTTGTAGTAGATAAGCCTAAAATGAAAAGATAAATTCTAAAGGAAATATATAATAAAATAGGATATAAAGGTTATAAGAGTACCTATACTAGGATTGCTATTTAATACTTTTAGGACGGAATCTATATAGACGTTAAGTGCTACCTTAAGACTTATCTAGAATGCTAATTTAGGTTAATATATTAACTAGAAGAAGCTTTATTTCCTTAGACTACTAATAGAATGTTTAAATGCTAAGATATTAATATCACTTTCATGCTACTTAAGAAGGGTAAAACATATCTTATTATTACTAGAGATAACCTCTCTAGATACCCTAAAGCTAAGGCACTTGCTAATAAAGACGCTATAAGCGTAGCGAAGTTCATATAAGAAGAGGTAATTTATAGGCATAGACTATTTAATAGACTATAAGTTAATAGTAGTAGAGAATTTAAAGCTAAAGTTATCAAGCTCCTAAATAAAATAGGAGTTAATAAAATCGTTATTAGCTCCTATAATACGCGTGCTACTAGCTAAATCAAATGTAAATATAGCCTAATCAAAAATGTACTAGTAAAGATAGACGGTCTATAGCTAGATAATATCCCTACAGTTCTTCTTATAGAACGGATAACTATATTAGTATTAATAGGGTTGACTCTATTCTATATAGCAAGTAGATAAGAAGCTATACTACTAATCAAATCTACTATAATAATATAGTAATATCTCTTTATATAAGAAGAAGTTAAGGACTACAACGATCTAATTAGGCTTAGAGTATACTAGTTCTAGTTATAAGATGAAGATATTATAGAAGCCTAACTTTAGAAAACTTAGAAATACTAAGAAAGAAAGGAAGTATAAGACTTGAAATATAGCCTACGTACTAGACTATTTAAGGTTAGAGACATTATGCTATAATAGGATTTAACTTAGGAAATTAATATATCTAATGTAATAAAGCTAGACTTTTATTAGCTAGGACTATATTAAATTAGGAAAGCTAATATTAATAAAGGTTATTTTAAATTAAAAGAACTTAGCAATAATAAGGCATAATTAAGAGGAACGGTCTCTATAAATAAACTTAAGCTATTCTTTTAATAGGATGGATAGTTCTATAGTAATAGTAATATAGCATTAATAGAGTTAGAGTCTAAAACAATAGACGAGTCATTATAGGAGGAACTACTAGACTGATATTAACTATATAGTCGTAGTACTATTATAAGACATCTAGTACTAAACGATTCTTTAGATAATGTAATAGAATAGACTTAAGACGAGTCATATATCATTCTATAAAAGACGAGGTCTACATGTAAGCTTTTACGACTTCTTTTTAATAATATAGCAATTATAGTAAAGCCTAGATACCCTTATACAAGATAGGAAGTACCTTAGCCTATTACTAATATAATAATATAGTATATCTACAAGGTCCCTTTAAAAAGGTATTAGCCCCTATACTATTAATGCTAAAGGCATAAGAGGCATAAGATTTTCAATTAAGATGATAATTATACTAGAGAAAGTATATATAAAACTAAGATACTAAAGCTAGTTACGTCTTAAGTAATAGCTAAAGTAGGATAATCCTTATTGTTTTAATCTATCTAAAGGAGATACCTTTTTTAAAGTTTTATATAAGGATAATTATTAGTAGTTTTATAATAAAAATTCTAAAGCTATAAAGTTAAAAGGAAGAAAGGAAGATAAAAAGGAAATAAAAAGGTTATATAAAAGCTAAAAATAAGGAAAAGCAAAGTTTATAATAAGTAGCTACCTTAATAATAATGATAGTAGCATCCTACTACTATTATTACTACTATTATCACTTTTAGATAAAGTATAAGTAAGTTAGTAGTTAGTAGAATAGCATTATATAAACCTAGATAGAGATTCTTCTAATAATAATATACTATTAGTAAAAAGATAGCAATAAATATATTAAATAGTTTTAAGAAAGCTTAGATATTAGAAGCATAGCGAAGTTAAGATTTTATGTAAAGTTAATAAATAGAAGTAGGAATAATAAAAGCGTAAAGATAATAATAATAATAACGAAATACTAAGAGGTTCTAGTAGAGATTAGATTATAACTTTCTCTAGGATACGAATATCAGATACTGCCTCCCTAATGCCTACTAGGTATTTCTAATATAAAAGTAAAAAATATAAAGTATAGGAATATTTAGGATACTTCTTAAAACGCTAACCTAAGATATTAGTAATAAATTAGAAAGGTTAGATATAGAAACTTACTATATGCAAATAACAATTAAACTAACCTACTTTAGAGCTAATAATAGTATTAGAAGTCTAAGTTAAGATAATAACTAAGGGCTAAAGCTTGCTATAGGAATTGTAATAGTAGTAGCTTATAGAGGAAAGCTTTCTAATAAGTAGAAGAAAGCATTTACTCGCAAGTAGTACTTCTTATAATAACATATAAAGGTATCTAAATTAGACTTAATATATTAGAAGTTGTTAAAACTAGAAATATTAGCAATAAAATAGTTAATAAGAAAATTAGGAGAACTTCTAAACCTAGAACATTTAAGCTAAGTATAAAGCATATCTAATATTATTAAGAACTAGAAAGGTTAGCAATAGTACTATTAATAAAGGAACGGGAAGATATCTAAGCCTAGAATACCCTAATAAAAGGAAGAAGTTTAAGGTCTTTCTAGACTAGAGCTAGCAAACGAGCTAGCAATCCCTAAATGAGAGGCTAGTAATAATATCATAGACTCCTCTACTCTATTCTAATATTATATCCTTATTGCTATATCAACGATAGACTTACTATAATAGTATTAAAGGAAGTTAGAAAATATGCTAGACTTTAATAAAATAGACTTAAAAAGTTTTAGAAATTTAGATTTATATAAAGTTAAAATGTTATAACTAAGTAAGTATATTATTCATTTTCTAGTATAAAAATTAGTACTAAATCAAATGACAATCTCTAAAGTACGTACTAGGTAAATGAGAACTAAAAAGGGCTAAAGCTAAAAATGATAATACAATTAATAGTATTAATAAAATTAAATTAAATAAATTTAAGAAGAAAGTTAGCGAAATCAAAAACGTTATAGAAATCTAGTAGTAAGATTAGTATAAAAACGATACTAAGATCTCTAAGGAATGTATTCGTTACTTAATATACTACTATAGTATCTTATTAAAGCGTTAGAACCTTGGAACCTTATGCTAAAACCGATATTAATATATTTATTATCTAAATACAATATTAGTATAGATAAAGTATAAGAATCTTGGTTAGACTTATACTAAAATATAAAGTAAACAACTATTAAATAAACTTGATAGTAATAATAAAGTTAATAGCAATATCAAGCGACTAAATGAAAATAGTAAGGAAAATCGTAGAAGTAACTTAAAACTAGTATATAAAGTCTACACTTTAGTATAAAAATTAGTACTAGAATTAATAAAAGATATAAAGGGAAATACTTACTATTACATTTTCTTGACAAGTTCTAGAGATTATCAATATCATTAAAAAGTTAAGGAAGCAGTCATATTTATATAAAGTCATCGCTAATTAGCTAACTCTCTAGCAAATCAGAGAGCGAGCTAATGATATTAGAACTATTAATATACTTAAAACGTGAAAACATTAAAGGTTTTAGGTAGAATTAGTAAATCAAAGTTAATAGATCAAGATCTAGAATATATTATTTAATACTTTAATAATAACCAAATTCTACTTAAGACATATAGAAAGGAAATCAGACTACCTAGTATATATCTTTAGATAGAATGATAATAGTATTAAGACTTAGAAGATTTAGACGTTAATAACGAAATTCGATCTTAGACTACTAATGCTAGTAATAGAATAGAAATACATAAAACTAAGATAAAGTAATAAACGACTTGAAGATATTAATAGCAAATATATTACTTGATAGCAATAAAGTTATAGAAGGTATTAAAAATATTAAGATGCTAAGATATAAGAAGTTATAAAGTTTTAAGGATTATAAAGAGCGAAGGAGGTTATAAAGAGGCTAGATTCTAGATTCAGCTTAGCATTCCCTATTCACTAGAAAAAGAGAAGTATATTTTATTATTAGTTAGGTTCTCGCCTATATACTTATTATAAAGCATTTCTTTACGTTTTAACTTAGTTTTTAGTAGTAAAATACTACTTTTTATATACTACTTAGGACGAGTAAGTTGTTTTATGAAGGACGAATATTATAGGGTTATAAAGTGCTACTACGTAATCTATAGTTAAGTGCTTAAGTTATAGGAAGCCTTATAAAACAAGGCTTCTCTACTCACTTAGAACACTATCTATTCTATAATATATTTATTATAACCCCTTATTATTTTACTTATTAATTATGAGTATTCTATAAGTTAGATCCTAGCCATAGAGTTCGCGGTTGTGTTGCCCCTCAACACTAGGACAAGAGAACCCCATTTCTTGGAGAACGAGATAGCACGAATCAGTGGATATCAATGGCGTGCGATGTGAGCTTGGATGCACCAGGAATCCGTGACATTGATTATTGGGACATCGACCGAGATCCTGCCTATCCGCCTTATCCAAGGAGCCAAGAATCGGCCAAGATACCTAGTTAGATAAGGAGACTTGAAGCCTTGGACGTTTTTGATATAATAGCGGGCTACCCGAGTCAAGATGTCGCCAAATTTCTGCAAATTTTGTCAAGAATGGGATATACCGCTGGATGACCGAGGAAAGAAAAGTGGGATTTCACGGGTCCTTCTCCCAATTAGTATAGTTGCAATACATAGGCGGTAAAACATTGGTACATTACAGTATTCCAATAATAAACCATCCTAGTCTTCCTTTCCGCAAAAATCCGTGCAACTGTCAATATATTGATCACGTGCAAGTATCGACAACAGCGACACAGAAGCCGTTGAGCAAGATGCAGGTGGTACACATAAATGGTGCTGATATCGCATACCGAATCGAGGGATCTCCAGAAGCCCCTCTAATCATCACATTACACGGTGGCCGCGGTTTTGGTTTGTCCTCCGATCGTATTTTCATCTTCAAACATTTCGAGTAACCGTACTGTGATCAGGAACTCATGCCGGGGACTTCAAAGCTTATTCTCCTCTGAGTGATGCATACCGGGTCCTGTCCTTCGACATGCGCGGTCATGGGGAGAGTTCGGTGACAGGTCCTTTCACATTCCAGCAATTGACTGATGATATTGATGCGCTCCGACAACACTTTGCCGGTGGAATGGGCAAAGTCATTATCCTAGGCGGCAGTTTTGGAGGCTATCTGGCACAGCAGTACACCATTCAGGTAGGTTTGGTTTCATTCTAGAAAGCTGTTCTCTTCTTATGTAGACTTTGGAGCTGGGAGCTGATTCGAGAGCTTGTATGCCGGCTCCTGAGATAGCTCCTAGGCTTCGCGGCTTTTTCCAAAACGCAACCTATAGCTGTGCTAATTCGTTGGGATAGTACCCTCAGCATGTACGCCAGTTGATCTTACGTGGTACCGCACCTTCATGGCATCGTATGTCCCCTAAATCAAGATGGAGACACGAGTTCTGACTGCGGTAAGACGAGGACGGTGCTTTACAACGATTGACGGAACGACTATCCAAAGCGCCTCTGTCATCAAAAGAGATGTTGGTCAATGGGGTGTTTGATAAATTCGAAAGTGATGAGCATTTTCGGCTTGTCATGTTCGCATTGGGGCCTTTGTACTCGGAACCCACATACGACCCAAATGCATCTCTTGGGGGAAATCTAAAAACCAAGTTCCGCGCTGGAGTGCATAGTACGTGGTCTCCAACATCGAACACTTGCAATATATCAATTGATACCCTCCTCAGATGATCTATACAGTCCGTCACAAAAGTACTTTGACTACAGAGCTGGTTTGAAAGATCTGGCAACGCCGACACTTGTCATCGTTGGGGAGAAAGATTGGATATGCCCGCCTGGTGAGTCTTCACACCATTTTGAGAAAGTGATTCTATACCAATAACATTCTAGACGAATCGAGAGCAATCGCGGACGCCGTAGCAAATAGCAAGCTGGTGATCGTAGAAAATGCTAACCACGGTGTCCACTTGGAGCAAAACAAACAAGTTCTGGATTGTATAAGGGGTTTCCTGGGTGCTTCGTAAAGGTATCAGACATGCGCAACATATTAAGTTGATATGGCGAAACAATGACAATGGAGTTGTATAACGAAGCTACTGTAATAATGTTGCGAAGCCCCAAATAGCCCGTGAGGTGGGGAGGTCATTTCAGTGTAGTTAGCGCGAGACTTAGTCATCCAATTCCGCCCCACCACCAGTGCACCACTAGTGCACCACCTTTGCGCCTTCTCCTTGCCCATCCCATCCTCCCACTTACATCACAATATCCATTTCGATGAACCTGGTCCTGCGTAGGCCCGCTAGTTACGTTACTATATACAGGGTCTAAGACAATTAGTGGTCCGTCTTCACAAGATCTCTCCTAGTGGGGCAAATGTTAGATCGCAAGAAAAGAATGCCAGTTCTCAAGTGTAGTCCGCGGGCAATTTGTTTCTTTTCTGTATACGTCCCGACAGATCACTGTCCTGTCATCCGCTGAGTTTTTTGTCTCGCATTTGCTACCTATTCTCAGTAGCCATGCCAGAATCCGTGAAGATAACAATTGGTACCTCCGACCCACTGTAAAAAGCTGGTGAAGGCTCACGCTAATCTACCTCGATTTAGATCGAGGGGGGACTTTCTGTGACGTTTGGGCTAGTATTTCAGATGGAAGAGAGATAATTTTCAAGCTTCTTTCTGTTGACCCTTCGAGTTACGAGGATGCGCTCACAGAGGCTGTGCGCAGGGTGTTGGAACTTTTGACCTGTCATCCTGTTGCGCGTGGTACACTACTTGATGGCAGTCCTATAGAGTGGATCAGGGTAGGCACAACTGTTGCGACGAAGTTAGTCCTCATTTTGTGTCGTTGTTGCTACATTCGTCTCACATCTAACTTGAAGCCAGTGCTCTTTTGGAAAGAAAAGGCGAAAGGTTTGCCTTCTTGACTACCAGAGGCTTCAAGGATGTATGCTTGATAGGGAATCAAACCAGACCTGAGTTGTTTGATCTGAATATTAGGAGACCTGGGGTACTCTACGACAAGGTGGTCCCGATATCTGGGCGCGTCACAATTGAGGATTATGTGTTAAATCCTTACCCTTGCAACCATGACTTCAGCGACACATCGTTAGTCAAAACTGCAAGCGGAGACGTAGTGAGAATTGTCGAGGAATTAGACGAAAATCACACCAGGAGGCAGCTGGAGGAACTGAAAAGCGCAGGTTACAAATCGCTTGGGATCTGCTTCATCCACTCTCATATCTTTCCAGATCACGAGCGAAGGGTTGCTGAAATTGCGCGAGAAATTGGTTTCGACTTTGTGACAATCTCCTCGGATTTGAGTCAGCAGGTCAAGTTTGTGAATCGAGCGAACTCTGCATGTGCAGATGCTTACCTGGCGAGAACCATACGAGACTTTGTGGACGGGTTTTCTGGCAACTTCTCAGTTCAACCACAAAGGATTGAGTTCATGCAATCGGATGGTGGTCTTGTAAGCAGCAGCAAGTTCTCGGGCTTGAAAGCTATACTTAGCGGGCCAGCTGGTGGCGTTGTTGCTATCGCTAAGACGTGTTACGATGAAAAAGAAGGAACACCTATCATTGGGTTTGATATGGTATGCTTTGAACAACATATCTTCTGCGTATGAATGCTAACAGAAATTAGGGTGGCACAAGTACTGACGTCTCGAGATTCGAGCGCTCCTTTGAACATGTCTTCGATACCACCATTAGTGGAACAACCATTGCTGCGCCAATGCTTGATGTGAAAACCATTGCGGCTGGAGGCGGATCAATTCTACAATGGAAGAATAAGATGTTTGTTGTTGGACCTGAGGTAAGCCCAGGTTGTGCTGTTGGAATAATTTTAGCTAATAGATTCTTGAGAGCGCTGGTGCTCATCCGGGACCCGCATGCTACAGGAAAGGAGGTCCCTTAACAATCACAGATGCCAATCTCTTACTAGGGCGACTTGTTCCAGAGCAATTCCCTTACATCTTTGGTCCCAACGCCAATGAAGCTCTAGACACTGCGGTAGTGAATGCAAAATTCAAGCATCTAACCATTGAAATCAATTCTGACTCTGGTTTATCTTTTACCCCAGAAGAAGTTGCTGCTGGTTTCATTCAGATGGCTGACGAGACCATGAGTCGGCCCATCCGAAATATTACGGAAGCTCGAGGGCACGCGTTGAACTCACATAATCTCGTAAGCTTTGGGGGAGCAGGAGGTCAGCATGCTTGCTCTATCG
Source organism: Lachnellula occidentalis (assembly GCA_007821535.1). Lineage (NCBI taxonomy): Eukaryota > Fungi > Ascomycota > Leotiomycetes > Helotiales > Lachnaceae > Lachnellula > Lachnellula occidentalis. Next base: position 42,390 of record QGMI01000033.1, on the reverse strand, counting down.
CCCGAAACCTCGGGATCCCGCGCATCATCATTCACAAATACTCTTCGATTTTGTCTGCATACGGCATCGGTCTTGCCAGCGTTGTCTCCGATCAGTCTGCTGCTGTATCATATACAGCATCAACCGAAAATTTGCCTTTAATTCTGGGAAAATTGGCGACACTCAGAAAACAAGCTGAAAATGACCTAATAGCTCAAAGCATCAAGCCTGACCTCATTCAATACGAGAATTATGCCAGTCTCCGTTATGAGGGATCAGACACCAATATCAGTGTGCTCCAGCCGCAAGATAATGACTTTGTTAAAGCATTTGTAGACCAGCATCGTCGTGAGTTTGCTTTTGAGCTGGCAGGCCGCCCAGTCGTTGTGGATACTATACGTGTACGAGGGACGGGAGACATGGACACGGCTAAGGTGAAGGAGAGTCTTTTTGACGAGCTTGCATCAATCTCGACCAAGGTATCTCAATTGCCCGTTACTGCTGTTCACAGAACTTTCTTGGATGGCGCGTGGGAAAGTATACCGCGCTTACACCTCAGTGAGTTGGAAGTTGGAATACATTTTGCTGTAGGAGATTCAGATTTCCCTTATCTCTTGATACTTGCTAACTTCGAAGGGACCCGCATTGATCCTCGATGCAACGCAAACAATCCTTATTGAGTCTGGATCAATAGTTTCAGTCCTCAAATCGCATATTGTCATAGACCGCCCCGAGTCTGAGAGAAGTAGTGGAGAAGATTTGCAGGTCGTCAACCCCGTGCAGCTAACAATGTTCTCGCATAGATTTATGTCCATCGCAGAACAAATGGGTCACACTTTGCAACGAATAGCTATTAGCACGAGGTAGTTTATTACATGTCTGTTCAACGACGTCTCATCATGGCTAATGTTTTCCAGTATCAAAGAACGACTTGACTTTTCATGTGCCATCTTCTCCCCTGATGGAAAGCTCGTTGCAAATGCGCCACGTAAGTGAATTTCCAGCTGCGTATAGTTAGATTACTAAAAGAACCTGCCTATTAGACGTTCCGGTCCATCTTGGCTCCATGCAATATGCCATTCAGTGGCAACATGAGCATTGGAAAGGCAGACTCAACCCTGGTGATGTTCTTTTGACAAACCATCCTGGTTAGCTATAATTTCTTGGTCTGTGGGCTTTACTGACACGATTTTAGAAACTGGAGGCACGCATCTTCCTGATCTCACCGTAATAACTCCCGCCTTTCACGCCGATTCCAAACAGATTATTTTCTATGTTGCTTCCCGTGGTCACCATACAGATATTGGGGGGATTGGCATTACTAGCAGTAAGTATCAGTGTAACACGCGAGATTCCAAGCTCCTTTTGGCCAGCTCTTCGAATGCAGGCGTTGCTAGCTGATTCTGTCGTCCTACCATCTGCTTATATGCTGATTTGATGGCCCTAGTGGCTCCCGATGCAACTGAGCTCTGGCAAGAAGGCATTGCCATCAAAACAATGAAGCTCGTAAGCAACGGCGTTTTCGAAGAGGACTCTATCCGCAAAGTCTTCCTAGCAGTAGCAGATCTCCCAGGCTGCAGCTCAACCCGGCGGCTAAACGACAATATTTCGGACTTAAAGGCTCAAATAGCAGCCAACCAGAAGGGACTAAAGCTCATCAGCGAGCTCTGCCAGGCCTATAGCCTCCCCTACGTACAATTCTATATGCGCTCCATCCAAGAGAACGCCGAGCTCGCAATCCGCGAATACTTACAACAAGTATACGCCAGATTCAACGGCAGGGAGCTGCAGGCTATCGATTACTACGACGACGGAACACCCGTCGTGGTGAAAGTTACTATCGATCCCGAAACAGGCTCCGCACATTTTGATTTTAGTGGTACAGGGGAAGAAACATACAGCAACATGAATGCGCCTCCATCAATCACATCCTCGGCAATAATGTACGCGCTGCGCGCTATGATCGACAGCGACATCCCGCTCAACGAAGGCTGTCTCGCACCGATTCGAATCACCATTCCTCCCTCCACAGTTTTGAACCCCTCTGACGCCGTCGCCATCTCCGGCTCCACAATCGCCAGCCAGCGCGTAACAGACCTTATCCTAAAAGCATTCCAGGCGTGTGCTGCAAGCCAAGGTTGCGCGAATGCGCTGGGCTGGGGAATGGGTGGCAAGGATGCTGAAACTGGACAGGTGCGCCCGGGGTGGAATTACGGGGAGAGTATTGGGGGCGGCAGCGGTGCGGGTCCGGGGTGGCACGGGACGAGTGGTGTGCATGTGCATAGTACGAACACCAAAATTACGGACCTTGAAATCATCGAGAAACGCACGCCGGTGTTGGTACGCAGGTATGAGATACGGGAAGGAAGTGGAGGGGTAGGGGAGTTTAAAGGGGGGTGTGGGATTGTGAGGGAGATTGAGGCGAGGGTTGATTTGAAGTTCAGTATTGTTAGTACAAGGAGGACATATAGCCCGTATGGAATGGCAGGCGGTGGGGATGGCAGTGTGGGAAGGAATTTCTTGTGGAAGACAGGGGGCAGGAAGGTTAGTATTGGGGGCATGGCGGTGGTTAATGTGAAGGCCGGGGAAAGTATAGAGATTAACACTCCAGGTATGTTACTCCAACTTCTTATTATTGATAAAGAAGTACTGACTGGTTATCGCTAAGGTGGCGGTGGTTATGGCCCATTGCCAGAGGGTGAATCAGTTGAAGATCGTTATGATACGCGTCCAACACCAACATTTCACGCATAAGGTTTCATTTACTCGATATTGATATGGAAAAATGCGCAAGAATTGATGTGTCCGAAAAGTTGGTAAAGAAGCGCCATACTCGAGGCCTCCTGAACGTCGAGGAATGTGAATATCGCGTCAGAGTTTTGGGGCCCTAGAAAAAAGGAGAACTCGCTTAAGCCCCTTGGTGCGACTCCATAGGAATCTGCGGGCAAAAATAATGCAAAATAATCTGTACCCAGAAGGGTTATACGAGGGGATCAAACCCACAACATAGATCTATTTCAAACAATGCTCCAGCTATTGCAGTTGCCATAAACTCATATCAAGCACTAGAACCTAATACGTTCTACCATTTGCTATGCATGCACCCTGCAATGACTCTCACATTATTATTTCCCGCTGCCCACATTGCCCCAATTCGATTATACCTATGATTCAATTGTTACACTTTGGTATCCACTCTTGACGCTCTCCCCCGGTTTTAGGCCGAATCAGTTGCTTTCGCGCGCGACATGCAACAATTTCCACACAAGTACAATATACCCCAGCTATAGTAGTTGAGATGCTTGTGACACTCTCCAGGACCCAAAGGTGCACTGACTGCTTTCGCATGTGTCCTATAATAGTTTTCGGTTACGAGTCCCCTCGGTGCTCGCAAGCTCGCACCGGAGGGGCCTCGGGTAGATTAAGCGTCTTTTATCACATGTCTAGATCCGTAAAGGGTTAAAATCCGAATCTATAAAGGGGTAAAGTCCGAAATATAGCTGTAATAGCATAATAGTATAGAGATAATAGTAAATAATAACCTATAAAAGTGAATAGAACTATACTAGACTACAAGTATGATTCCTAATTTAGTAAGGTCAGGTAGGTATATCTACTTTTCTTTCGATCTATTTTTGCTTCTTCTTTCCTTTCTCTTTAATAGCCCCTAAATAATCAACTATATACGTATAACGTTATAGACTATACACGTATATACTATATATAGCTAACGGTCTATAGGATGTTAAGCTTCATATCTATTAACCTGCCTACTAGGCCTGCAACTGCTACTACTACTACTACTTTGCCTAGTCTTATAACTGCTACTACTACTACTACTTTGCCTATTCTACCTCCTATAAATGTAAGTTCTACTATCCTAAATCATAGATTCTAGACCTATAACTAATAGTATATAGCCTACTATTATAGCTATCCTACCCGCGCCTCCTAGCTGCTAATCTATTATAGCGGCTAGCCTACTAGCTCTTCCTCTGCTTTACTAACCTGAACCTCGCCCTAGCTACAATATTACTATAGCCCATAGCTTAAACTTTAAGGCATAGCTTAGCTAGGCAGCTAGTCAAGTTATATCTTAAGCATATAAGCATTATGCGGGTAGTAGCAGTTGCTAGACCCTATGTATCACGGCCCTAGGCTATTTTAGAGGAAGTTATGCTAACTGCTACTATAGTAGTAAAGGAAGTCGCTATTTATTCTATAAGTTAACTATTTATTTTCCCTTAAGTTTATAGATTACTACTAATATATTATAGCTTCTAGGCCCTACTTCTATCTTTATAGGTCCTCCTACTACTACTACTACTACTACGCTAGCTCCCTCTAGCTAACCTTTAGGCCGTCACTCTTGCTATACTATCCTAGCTATACTTAGCAAGTACTCCCTCTAATCTCTATTACTATTATTACTACTACTATCCCCTGCTTGCCTTAAAGAGCCCTTTTACAAATCTTATCGCTTAGACCTAGTTGCTCTCTATCTTTATATATCTACCTAGGTTGCTCTTAGTAGACCTTAAGTCTATAAGTACTCTCTAACTAATCCTCTATATGTTTTACAGATAATTCTAACCTAATATAAGCTTGCTATACTACTATTTAGCTGCTATACGTGCCTACTACTTTACGGTTCTATTTAGGGAGTTAGTAGAGCTATATAAAGAGGAGGTAGAGGTAGAAGAAGAGAAGGAGAAGAAGATCTAGGAGGTAGAAGAGTTAGAGCTAGAGCTAGAACTAAAGGTAAGATAGGGACGGTCGCCGAGCATAGAGTTGTAAATCTTATTAAAGGTCCTTTACTTAAGGGTATATAATAGATAGGAATAAAAAGCAAATAATACCTACAAAAGAGTATACTATATAAGAAAACCTAAGTATTAAAGATCCTATAATACTTCTAGCTAGACTATATTAGTAGTCGTCTCTTTATCTAGAGGAAGAAGAATCTGTAGACTACCTATAGAAGATACCTACAAGACTACTATATAAAACTACCTATAAGAGAAAACCTATATCTATAAATCTACCCTAACCATATTAAAAGACTACCTTTAAGCCTTATTAATAGTTATTACAAAGCAAATGTAAACTAGAAACTACTTATAGGTTAATATAAAGGTAAGTTCCTTCTTGCCTAAAGAGAGTTTAATCTAGGGAATCGTCTATAACTCTCTATTAAAGTCCCTCCCTAGTAGATGACCCTTAATATAATAGTTCTATAGCTTTATAATAACTATCTAGGACCTATTATAAAGACCTTCCTTTAGATTAAGATTCTATAGAAGCATTATAGGTATACTAACCTTTAGGCTTAGCTAGGAAAGGGGTAGAGATAGAAGATTAATACTCTATAAGTACTTAGCTAGAAGCTCTATAATCTCCTCCCCCTTAGCTAAATCTATCGTCTCAACTAAATTATAAGTCTACAACTAGCTAGGAAAGCAGTCTAAGATAATCAAATTTAGCTCTACTATAAACTAGTTAAGAGGTGAAAGAAGGACGCAATTATAGAAGAGAGATTTAGTAGTAAGCAGGTAGGAGAGTAGCTTATCTAGATATACTATATAGATTAGGTCTATTGTTATAAATGTCTATAAGATATAATTAGGGATCTCTACCTTACTATTTAACGTAGGCATATAGGAGAGCTTACTAATCTACTATATAAAGCCCTAATCCTATAGGCTAGTTGTATTCTAGACTTGTATATTTATCTATAAGTATAGATAGCGAAGTTTCAGCTAGATAAATAAGTACTATAGCGAGGCCTTTATAATATTAGCCCGTAAGCCCTATAAAATAACTAGTAAGATTTACGCAAAATCCCCTCTAAGTAGAATAGAAATGCTACTAAAGAGTAGATCATCTATAATAGATTATAAATCGACAAAAAGGTGGTAGACAACCTCAAAGTAGTACTTATATTATATTAGTACCTTATTCTAGATAATTAGATTAACCTTCTTTAGCTCTACAGCTAGTAGGCTTGACTTGGAAATAGAACTAATAGATAACTTATTTAGATTAATAGGAATCTTAAATATAGAGTAGGAGGTCTATCTATTTAGGAGAAGTAATACTACAATACCTATAAAAGCTATATAAAGTACCTGTTTCTCCTGACTATAGAAGTAGTAATAGAGGGTCTTATATAAAAAGGTCTTCCTAGTCCTACCTAGGCCTTAAAGGTAGAAGTAGGCCGTTTGCAGGTTATCTATAATAGCCTAAGTAATTATCTAGAAGTATACTTACTAGTCTACATTTAGCTATACCTACATCTTAGCTGCCTAGCGTTAGTTTATAGCCTACTGCTCCTACGTGATTATATCCTAGTTTAGGGCTAACTAATTAAAGATATTTTCTAGAAGGCTAACGTCTATAAGAGAGCGCTATAGGTCTATAAGGCTATCTGTAATAGACTATAGACTATAGTTAGACTCTAGATCTATAAGAACTAAGGGGAAAGAGGCATATATATTTCGAAGGCGATAAAGCAAATCCTTATAGAGAGAAATATAGTAGTAGGTCTAGATAGCTAATAGGTCGGCAATTAGGTTCTAGCAAAGGCCTATTAGGAAAAGGGACCATAAACCTTATCTAGAAGTAAAGACAACTGCCTTATTAAAGTAGTTATACTACTCTAGATCATTTTCGGCTAGCCTATAGGCGATATAGGCTGTATAGTATATTAGGTAATAGATGCTATCTATAAAATATAGCTCCTCAAAAGACTAGGGCCTACGAACTTCAGTTAAGAGTAGCTATAAGTAGAACTACTTATCTAAAGTCAGACTATAATAATATATACAGCTAATCTTTATACTAATACCTCGCTAATGTAGCTCCTATAGATATGCCTTATTATCTTATATAAACTGACCTAGGAACTTAGCATATAAGTACTACTAGCTATCTATAAACTATTCGTTATAGAGGAAGAATGCTATTAGCTTTATCTAGGCCTAGTAAGCCCTAGCTTTAAGCTATATAGGAGTCAAATCTAGTAGATAGTAGACGGCTTACTTCCTAGGAAGGTAAACTAGAAGGTACTTAATAGGTAGAAACTACCTATATATATAAAACTTAAAGATCTACTAGACTGCTTCTAAAGGCCTAATATACCGTCTAGAGACGTAATAGGTGATCTTATCGTTTGGAGCGCTAATCCTAGCTATAGTATAGTCTGAGCCCTTATAGATATACTTATAGATATACTTAATAGCTTAGACTATAGTATATATCTTAACGTTCAGATAATAGCTATATTTCTAGAGAAGCTATAGGTTATATAGAATAACCTAGCGGTTATTAAGCGTGACTATTTTACCTAGGTAGTTTAGCTTTAGGACCGTAATAGTATTACTATTATCCTAGTAGTAGTATTATAGGTAACTATCTTTATAGATAACCGTCTTAAGTAAAAACGGCTTTAGGAAGCCCTTACTATAGACTAATAGACTATTAGGAGACGAATAGACTATATATAGAGCATTAGGATTATGCTTCCTATAGGGCCTATAAATCATATAGCCTATAACCGCCTCGCGAAGCCTAGGACCTATTTCTAGTAGAAGAAGCTTAGTACAAATAACCTTATCAACCTATTCAGCCGTAATAAAAGGCGCCTTAGCCGTAAGCTAAAGAAGAGTATATGTATAAGGTAGACTATACTTCTAGTACTCGATAGAGTACGTATAAGCCTAATATAGACTAAGAATACCCTTTTTTAGATCCGCAAGAAATACTATAAACTTTAAATAAAAGACCTAGGCAATTAGATCTAGGCAATTAGTTAGTTACTAACCTAGAAGCAGATTCTCAATTATCTCTTTTTAGTAGGGATTAGCCGTAAAGGTAATAAAGAAGGTCGGCGTCTTATAATACTATATAATAGCTATTAAGTCTTAGAATAGCTGCTATATAAAGCGGTTACTACTTGTAAAGCTTAATAGAAGCATAACCTAATAGCCTAACTAGCTAGGATCTATATCCGTAGCAGCTAACTAGTCTATTAGCCTATCGTAAACGTCTGCCTAGACCTTATCCTAATGCTAATAGAACTAATCTAAAGTCGTTATCTCATAGGAAGTAAATATATTAATATAGTATTGCTAAAAGAGACAGCTAGTATAGAAAAGGGGCAAGACCTCCTACCTATAGATATAGAGATAGAAGTAGTAGAAGTAGTACTACTCAAGATAGGTCTTCTTCTACTAATGCTAATTAGACTATAACTCTATTCTATAGTACTAACTATAGTTGCTATTTAGAAAGAGAAGGATATAATAGAGAGGTATATATACGATATACGTTAGGCTAATACAGGTTAGTAGCTACTCGTTTCTATAAGGGTTATAGACTACAAAAATAATATCTTAATAGGAGGTATCTGTATACTTATCTAATAGAATTATAGTAACCTTATCGCTAGTTAGTAGGTTCTCCTAGTAATAGTTAGCCCTAATGTCTATAACTAGATATATTTGCGGATTGATCGCAAGCTAGAACTAGCTACTAGCAGGCTTAGCTAAGCGCTTATAGGCGGTCTAGTAAAGTAGCAGGAAAGGATTACATTCTATAAGTATATGTAAAAGCTTAAGTAAAATCGTCCGGTTAAGATATAGGTATTAGTCTATCTGTATATCCGTAGCATATATAGAATCGTAAAAGAAGAGCTATACAAAAGTAGGCGTAGCGCTATTCTCTAGCTATAATAGGCCTTATAGATAGAAAAGCTTGCTATAGATCTAAAAGCACTTGATCCCTTCTTAAAGACTAATCCGCTTATCCTAATTATAGCTAACTAATATAAATGCTAGAGTAGAATTATACTAATAGATATTAGTCCGGAAGTTGCGTGCCTATATTATTTAGTCTATAAAGAGCGCCTATAACTCGCATAGAGGAGGCTATAACTATAGTAGCTCTCTATCTCTAAGTATATAGCATAAAGAGAACCGCTTATCCTATATCTACTTGCTCCTCTAGTAGACTGCCTAGTAATACTTACATTCCTTTATAAAAGGACTAATATAGTACTTTAGTAGTAAAGGGTTGAAATTTGATATAAATGCTATAGAAGAGTAGATAGCTGCCTATTCTACATTCTTATAATTCCTTCTTATCTATTCCCCTTATACTACCCGAATCTCTTTACTCCTTACTACTTAAGTAGCTATATATTCTTCTAGAGGGAGGTTAGGGTCGATTTGTAGACGCCTAATAGGCTATACGTTATCCGTATTTAACTCTTCTCTCTCTTTAACTATTCGTATCTAGTCTAATCAAGTCTAACGGATATTCAGATTGATATTTAAAATCTGCTACTACTACTAGCAGTCCTATATATAGAAATTAGTTAGTAAGAGCTAGTAAAAGAAAGGGAGAGTATATATATAGTACTATATACACGTTGTATATCGACTACTACTACCTCTTAGCCGTAAAGGGAAGTCCGTAGTAGGGTATATCCAATTATAGCAAGTATACTACTAAGTAGGAGAAGAATCTATATAGATAGATAGTAAAAGAGGAGAAAAGAGGAAGAGAGGAAAAGAAGGTAAAATGAAAAAGACGTAAGGCCTATAAAATTAAAGGCCTATGCTAAAGATCTAAGCTAAAGATACCTAGTATAGATTACAGATAGAGAATTTTAATAGATTATAATATACTAGTACTTAGACTATCCGTAAGATATAAACCTAGCATTAAACTACCCGTAAGATATTTAAGATGAAGATAATTAGAAGAGAAGAAGAGAAGAAGGCATTATATACTACATTGCAATAAAAATAGGAGGGCCTTACTCTAAGGGATCAGACGGATTTCTAACGGTCCGTTTTCCTCCGATAGCTCTGACTCTAATCACACCCCTGTAGTAAAACTCGGGACCACTCCGGCAGTTAGTACCAATATATATAGATTTTGCTAGTTTTCCCCTAAGTGCATCAAAAGGCGGATTTATATTCAATCGAGCCATGAATGTTTGTTGCATTTTTATTTACTTACACGCATTCATATAGGAGCTCTTACATATCGGCTTTAAAAAGGCTATTTATCCGGTCTGAGGAGCAACTTGTGTATCGACAATGCTAGCGAAGTTGTGAATGATCTACTGAGGCCTCAAAAGTGGTAAGAGTCAGAGTAGAAACCCGTTTCATAACCAAGCAAGCGTAGATATATGAAGTGCGCTTTCCTTTCCTTTGGACTGGCAGAAGCGGCAGGACATAAGACTTGAAGCTGGGTTATCACGTGCATGTGGGACGGGGCCTTAGCGCCACCCTAGTGCGCCTCTATTTTAACCCATGGACATCCATTCTAGACATCCATCCTCTTTCCCACCCGATGTACAGTCTTCCTGGTAGGGATAATTTTAATGTTACGTCCATATATATCCCATTTTAACTGCAAGTAATTGGTACAAGAATCCTTCAACAATACGGCCGGTAATATTTTGAGGCAGCGCAACACTCAGCAGGATTCTGCAAGAGGAAATAGGGCATATCTAAGAGAATCGACGAAGTGTACAGAGTCAGTAGACAAGGGAACGGTTGTTCCCCTTGCAAAGTTCCCCTTTGATCAGCAATACTGCGGAGGACAGTAGAGGGGGGGAACCCGGACTACCGGTACTACGATCATATTGCCAGTGGGACAGGACTACATCGAACATTTTGGGGCCACGAAGTCCGGACAACGGATTAATTTCACAGGAGCAATGTACACCTTTCAATCCAGCATCCTTGATTCCTTTGGTTACTGTCTTTACACCATGCCATGCGGCACTCTATAATCCAAAATTGCACACGTCAATCCCTTGGTCTACATTCATACGCATTTCTCAATCGTATCGCTTCGCTTCTTTATGCTAGCCCAATGATTACAACATGAGCCAAACTGGACAAGCTTTACTCCATTATTTCCCGCTCCCGCCATCTTCCTTGCGCTCAACAACCTGTCCAGCGCGTACTTCTTGTTCGATCGCAGTAAGGTTTTCGCAAGAGGATGGATCGGGGCTACTGCCAATCGTTGACTCGGAGCCGGGTTCGTTGCTAGAGGAAGATACAGGGCCATTGTCGCTCGTTGACTCGGAGTCAATTTCATCTGCCAGTTCTTCCAGATCATCCTCGGACTCCAACTCAGAATCAGATTCGTCGTCTGAGTCGGGCTCGTTGAGTATAGTAGCAGAGGGAAGAATCAGGCGATTAGCTTCAAGTCTTCCAAGGGAGTCGACAAACAGCTCTTTCTGTATAGCTTCAAGATCAAGATCTTCGGAATCGGAATCGTACAGGCATTCGGCTTCTGGCAGATGAATGTTCGAGTGATCAAAAGTAGACTGCGAGAATGTTAGCAAGTGCGTGGTGAAGGGGCCAGCAAGAACCAACCTTGATGTCGAGTTTGTAGCCTTTCTCAGTCTCAACAACCTCCTGCTTCCAAAAGGCATCGACGTCAAAATCAGGAGAGTCCTCCATCTGAGCAGCGGCGAGCATCAGTCCAATCAGTCTCTTGCCTGACTTCTTCTTCCAATTACCCTTGCCATTCCATAACTCTGCCTTTCCCTTGCACTGGCGTACCCAACAAGCTTCGAGGACAGGACGGTCGATGAAAGGGTTGAGGTTGGTTTTCTTGATTTTCTGTATATACCCCTCGTATCGAAGTCGGCCAATGATGCCTTCGAATCTGCCGCTGAATGCTGGGAAGGTCAATCTGGCGCGAGCGTAGCCAGGTCGATGCGCTACATGCTTTTTATGCAATTTCCCGAGGGCGTCAAACTTATTGCGCTTCTTCTGCTTGCCAATAGCCATTATGCTGTCAGTCGACGACTACCTGGAGTATGTAGGTGCAGAGTTGAACATTGGTTGAGTGTTCAGAGCATGCGTGAAAAACAAAATGGAATTTTTGAATTGGAGGTCGGAGGAGGTTGTGTGGGTGAGCGAAATTTGTGATATCAACCGAAAACAAACGTCGAGTGAAGTTGTGAAACAAAACCAAAAAAGGAACCGGCAACGCTTATTCTATTCAGCGTTTCAAACTCCTATCCTGCCAGGCGGGATAGGAGAGTGGAAAGCTTTCCACTCTAATCTCTCTAGTAGTATATCCTCAATTATGCTTTCTAGTCTTGCTACTTTGGATTTTTAACCTATTTTAAGATCTATCCTTCCACTTTTTCCTCTCCTCTCTAGCTTTTTTGCCCTCGTTTAGAACCCTTAGCTACTTTAGATGCTCTCCAACGAGTATATCTTCATCTTTCCACTCCTATCCTGCCATAAAATCGATCATGCTCTCACTCCAGTGCTCAGTTTCATGGAAGGATAGGAGGCTTGAAACGCTGGAGAAGTGTATGCTGCTAAGTGTCAAAAGAAGCATTATTGTGAAGGTGTGACAGGATTCAAGCACTTGAGAGACCGAGGTTACATACAAGAAATCTGGATTTCTCGTACAAGTCTCCATGAGAGGAGTAGCGAAAGGCAGCCTCGTCCCTTGAGAGCTGTGCAAACTTCAACAGTTCACGCGTCAATCTCAAGAACTCTGTGCACAGCTGACAACAACTGATTCAATCATGTGTATCATAAACTCATCAAATGAACAGAACTGAATTCCCGATTCGCGCATGATGTTGAAGAATGCCACTGAATCATATTTCCCCAGTTTATCTCTACCCCTCAAAAGAATTTCCGGACAAACTCCTCCACCTTTCAAAACCCCCTTCGATCAATCAACCGACCAATCCGAATCATCATCATCCGTTCCTCGAAGCCAAGGATGCTGCAACGCCTCCTTTGCATTCGGTCTCTCCGCCGGATCCGCAACCAAAAGAATCTCTATAAACCCAATACAACCCTCCTCAATCCCTCCCTCCACCTTCTCCAATTCCTGCCGAATAGTACCAACCTTAATAAACGGCTCTTCGCGCCCCGTTTCCGGATGCACAAAAGTCTCTTTTTCAAAACACTCTGCCATCGCGAACTCATCCACGATTTCCGTCTTGGAGGCATCGGGTCTTGGAATCGGGCCTACAAGACGCATCAATTTAGCGATACACCAGTATTCGACGCACTCTTCTACGATTTTGTCTGCTGGTCCGAAAATGGTTCGTCCGGCTAACCAATGTGCCATCTGGAGGGTTTAGTCAATTCAAGAATCAAGAAGATAGACAGTTAGGACGTACGGTTACACCAAGACTCCACACATCTGCTTTCGGAGTTATGGGTTGGGCATCTATCCATACTTCTGGTGCACGAATAACAACTCCCTTCGACAACCATTAGATTCACACGTTCCTCATTTAGTTTCTTGCTTACCTGGAATCGTGTGTTGTACATTGGTCCCGCACCCATCACTACGAAACGGATACATTAACATTGGTATCTCTTTTACCGATATTGGAGGACGAACAATTTCCTAAATCCCCGAGCTTCACCGTGGGCGAAGGGCTATCCACCCCTGATAAAAATACGTTATTCGGATTTACATCAGTATGGAACCCATCCTCGCCATCAATAACCACTAAAGCTTCCAGTATTGACCGTGCAATTATGCGAGGTAATTGGGACCCCGACGGAAATGGACATGACGGCAGCTGCCATAAATCCGTATCCATCCATTCGAAGACCATACATTGCGGTTGAGTTTCGGCACCAGAAATTTCGTCGTGCCCAATAACCTCAAGCAAAGAACGGATAAAAGGGGATTGTGCAATGCTATCGAAAGTGTAGTTGTGAAGTTCACGTGTATATTGGGTCTTGCTGAGGTTTTCAGGAAAGTGCTTGATCACAGCTCTAGGAATAGTTGTTAGCAACGGCCATTTCGAGATGATGATTAATTAGCGGTTCTCTAACAATTGTTGCGGTCTAGATGTTTGGTTTTGCTCAAACGGCACAATTCGTGCCTGGTAGACTGTCGGAGCTTTCAGGATTTTGGTGATACAGTAGGAAGCTGCACGGCCACACAGCACCTGTCCAGTTGATAGAGGCATAATATAACTCGAACCTCTCCGTGCTTGCTGCGTAATGCAGAATATGCGGTCACATGTTGACCGAGCAGCTCGCAAAATATATATCGAGAGTAGTCAACAAATAAGGCACACCCCTGCTGGAATTTAAAGTCCTTTGGCTGTGCGCTAGAGGTCGTTGTCCCGAACACTTGCCGGGAGAGAAGAACCCCGGACCTGGAGCCGGCGGTACCTAGGTATTTATCGTACTTATCTTTCCGCCGACCGGCCCGGTCTTGTCACTTGTTGCTGTACCGGTTCTCGCCCTTAATATCTTTCACTATAATGAGTAGGGAAGAATGCTATTCAACCTAATATATATTAAAGTTACAAATAGCTATAAAACTTAGCAACAAATAGTCTATACATTTTACCTTCTCGGTAAAGTCATTTAGTTTTATTAAACTATAATATAGAGTCAAATAAGCACATATTTAAACAAATCCAACAAATATGTTGTGAGGACCGCTGGCGCAACGGTAGCGCGTTCGCCTCCAGAGCGAAAGGTGTACGTACAACAATAACTCTATCATGGCGCCTTTATCTAATAAGTAATACAGTATCCGTTCAAATCGGGTGTGGTTCAATTCCTTCAGCTTGTTACATTATTTTTTTGACTTTTTGCCGCTATACACCTGTATTAAGTGATCTGCTGGACGGGCTGCCTGTTGGCCCGAGGCCTCTGTGCCCCAGGTTTCAATTCCCCACCCCCGGATAGGTGCACCAAGGCAAGGTAAACATCACCGAGTTCTAGCCCGTGCTTTGTAGTTGCACGGATAATCTATTTAAGCTATCTACTCGCTTTGATACTCGCTTTGCTTTTTAGGGGCATGCTTGGAGGGATGGGGAGGATTGGGGGGATAGGGCGGCAGGCCTGAGGGCAACAGGTATGGTGCGCCCCTATCTCCCGCTACACCTTATTTCCGGCCCCCTCGCAGCGGTCAATTCTTCCCGAGTTTCTGTCTGTCTTGAGGATGTTTCAGAAGACATTTAAGCCGTGCTTAGATGAAACTCTTAATGTCGTTGTTGATCCCTATATGATTTTTGCTTTGGCATCGGAAATTCTTAAACTTTTATAGACCGAGGGATAACTAGGCTAGGCAGTGAGATAGCCAAGGTAGTAGAAGCCTCTGTCTAAAAATGTTTTTGGGTTTTATATACATCGAATTCTATAGCGTGGTAAAAGGATACACTGAACCAAATATCTCGTTATAACGATTTTATAAAAGTGCTTATAAAGGATATAAAGCAATCGTCTTTCGCTAAACTTGATATATATATTACTGCAAGCGAGAATGTAGACTAAAGGGCTATGTTATCTGAATTATTATAATATATACTAGTAATACTCTCAGGTATAGGTTTAACTTTCTTTCTGAATCGGAAATGATTTTGAAGAATAATATCCTATAACAAGAGATAGATACAGGAGAAGAAGAAAAGGATCTCGAAGGAAAGTCTGCTTATATCCTACTATCACTTCACGGTCCAGCAATCCTACTATAAGAATGTTTAAGAGCATATCTGATGCTGAATTTCACTACAGGTACAGCCTCTCGTACCCCCTATGCACCTATCCCCCCCGTCACTTCACCCCGATTCCCTAGGAACTGCCAACAGCCCTAATAATACTAGAATATGTTTGAAGCAATACTCTTTGCCCATGCTGCTGGACCACTCTTCGGTTTCTCCTCGGGCTCATGTTGTTGAAGTTGTCCCTCACGCATTCCCGAGTAGATATCGATATCTCTGATCTTAACATATAACGGACGATGTTCCGGTATCATGAACCACGAATAACATTTCCACCCAAGGTAGAGAATGAGGAGGAAGGGACCCGCAAGATAGTCTTGGAAAAATGTGGTGGGGTCGAGGTTGGGTCCGCCGACGGGCCAGAGGGCGACGTAGAATTGCGCTGCTAGGCATACGAAATTCAATACAGCGCAGAGGTAGGAACCCCAGATGCCGAATTGGGCCTTGAAGGGGAGCTCGTCTACGGTGTGGCCGTTAAGTTTCCTGTAAATGCAGTTAGGGGGCGGGAACAATACTACGCAGAGTGTGGGGTATCTTACCATGCTGAACGGAAGCGGATATGGGCTACAGCAACACTTCCGAAAATGAAGAAGGAAGAGAGACCGGAGAGGGATAGGAGCCATGTGAAGATGTTGCCACCTCCGTCTTTATCCAAGTTGATGAATGCCAAACACCCGAAGAGGAGTTGGAGCAGGGTAACGACAAGAGGACGTCCTCGCTTGTCGACATAGGCGAAGATCTTGGGACCCATGCCTGTTTGGAATTGTCAGATATGAACTCTGTCTCAATAGTGTGGAAGCGCTTACCATGTTGAGCCAATGCCTGGAAGGTTCGCGTAGAGCCAAATGTGCACGAGTTGGCAACACTCATTACGGAAATCAGAATTACAGCGTTGAAGATTGAAGGGAGTGCTTTGATGCCTGCCAGTTGGATAGCAATCACAAAAGGCGAGTGTCGACTTTCAGCTCCCTCGCTTTGGTAAAGAACACTGTTCGCGGGTACGATGAGGCCGATGAGGAAGAGAGTGAGGATGTAGAAGAAGCAGATACGCCAGACGACCTGCTTCGTGGCTTTGGGGACTTCTTTAACGGGGTCTTCGGCCTCTGCAGCAGCCAGCCCGGTAAGTTCGGTTCCGGAGAAGGAAAATGAGGCTGTGACAAAGACGGTACAGAATCCGTGAAAGCCATTAAGGAATGCACTGTAAGGAGTATGCCTAACACGAGTCCGTTTGGTTAGTGCGGGTTGGTAAATCCTGTTAATCATAATCATACCAGTATGCGGCCCCAATGTAGCCTCTATTATCGCTGGGTACACCGCCACAATCGATGATGATTGCCAGGAGGATGAAGCCCGTGCAGGCGACAACCTTCAGTGTACTGAGAACGAATTCAACCTAACCCCCTTATTAGCAGTAAACATCTATCGTCCATAAGTGATCAATTACCTCTCCATAACCTTTCACTCCAAAGAATTGGATGGCGGTAAGAGCGACAAGCAGCGGTATGATCCATGCGGCGTCATTGACATTCTCTACATCCTGCCAAAAGTGTATAATCTTACTGGCGTCAGTTTTGATGGAAGAATGGCCGGGTTCATGCTTACATTGCAAGCCGCAGAAATTTCGAAAGGAAGTACAGTGAGCCAACTGATACCATATTGCCATCCACAAGCAAATCCCCACGAAGGGTCGATAAATCTGCAAATGTACATGGTAAAGGCTCCATTTATTGGGTACATGACGGCTAGTTCGGCAAGCGCTTGCATCATAAGGTATCTAAACACAATGGTTAGTATTATTTCGCGGCGGACAAGAATTCGTGAAACCATACATCATGAAACCTATTATGAATCCATTAGAATCGTCAATAGAGGCTTGATTTCTCGGCACTCACCAATAATAAGGAACCCGATAAGCACTGAGCCAGGCCCTCCGGTCGTAAAAGCACTGGCGGAAGAGACAAAGAGACCTGCGCCGATAGCGCCGCCGCTGAGATATTGTCAGCGTGTGTTGTAGAACGGATTATACTACTGAAAGCGGTGCAAGTTCGACAAAGAAAAGCGCATCGAATTTGAAGCTCGAAAGCTTCAAGCTTGAGGCCTATGAACGGCGCGAAAGTAAGGGACCAAGTCGCAGAAAGACTTACATGGCAATCATCTGCATGTGTCTCCCCTTCAGATTTCGGTGCAGCTTGCCTTGATTTGGGTCGATAAGGACCGCGTCGTCGCCATCGAGATGGTGGCCAGCCTCGCCATAGCTGGCCGTGTTGACTGCATCAGATTTGCCATGCTTCTCGGAGCCCACCAGGTCCGGACTTTCTGAACTCATGTTTGAAGTTGAAAGTCGACGATGTCGCGTTTCACGGTGCGATGGTTGAGGATGTATCAGAGGATGAGGACAATCATGAGAAGATGACAATCGAGAGAGGGCGATCTTGATATAATACAGACAACTAGTATCTATAGAGCCTAGCTTGCATTCCAAGATAAGCACCCCCATGGGCTGGCTTCTAGAAGTCCCTAAGGAGGTTAAACTTCTTCCATGTCCAATAAGAGGCGTCAATAGTAGTCTGCCAATTCCCTTGTGGTGTGACAAGAACAGGCTGTTCGCGGCGTTCCCGGCGAATCAGCTATCTAAGCTTCTTACGATGCCACCAATCGCGCCCCTGCTATTAGGCTGCTGAAGTTGTGACCTTCCCTTCTCGATGAGCTTCCTTGTCCCATATCTTACTCCTCTTGGCGCTATTGCATTTGGGCTTTCTTACTCGCGAGCCTAGGCCGCAGGATGCAACCTCCGCAAGATAAGGGCCCGGGCCGGGATAGGGGGTGCCGTATGGGGCAGGTCATATTTCCACCCCCTCTATCCAATGGGCCTGACATCTAAGGCATGGTTAAAGTTTCACTCCCCTCTTACCTGCGGGGTACCTATTATACGTACGTAATTCTTTCGTAGTATTCGATATGACTTATACCACGAGCATAATTCTCGAAATTACGAGTAAGTAACAATGCCAGGTGACCTAGGAGTTTCCGCAAGTAAACTGTGTACGCGTATCTCGAGGACCAACACGTTCCACGCTTCCTGCATATACTACTACCTAAAGTAGGTATAGGCTCGCATCGTGATATTAGCCAATCATACAAGGGAGTATAAACTTGAACAAACATACGAAGTAATACTGCTACCGGTATCCGAACATAGTATGAGCATAGACTCAGAAAGATTGGACTACTGTACGTACTACATCTGAGCGTACATTAGTCTCCCATCAGCCAGATAATCGGGTTCGTGACCTAGAGCATAGTATACCGAAGTATTACATCGAAGGAGCGGATATCTGTAGCGCGTGAATTAGATTACGCTTAAAGTAACATGTATTATAGTCTCACGCATTTACAAATTACAGTAGCCCTTAAGACGCCTAGAACAGGCTGTTATCAGTGATAAGCCTTGACAAATTCTTGAAAAGCTGGAGTAAATACCCTCGTAATCGCATCGCTCCCCGGAGTCCCCGGCCCCGCTGCATGGACCAGTCTCCGGCGAAGACGCACTGACGCACTAGAAACTCAAATCAACGTCTCATCACGTGACCGTCAATAACCCCCCTATCTAATCGGCAGTTCCTTCGGCGTTCTCTGAGCCATGGCACCCAGTCCCCCAAATGGATCGATCGAGGCCTCTCCGTCGTACACGCTTATAATTAAGTCCGAAAGTCCCGCTATAAATCTACTACTTAGCGTATATATTTAGAATCCTATAGGTCTAAATAGCTCTTTAGATCCTACGATAAGATGAATCCAGTCTCAAGATAAGAGTTCTAAATTTAGGCCTCTTAGGAGCCCTATAATAGTCAAATCTAAGCGTTTTAACTTTTAAGTAATGCAAAAAATAGATGTATAAAGTAAAAACAGCGGGACTATCTGGTAAGTGTTGCCGACATCGACCTTCATTCGCATGTCGTAGAGTGAAAGGAAATGATAATCAATATCTTAAAATTAACAGCGACCCGCCGAATAAAACTGCGATATAGTGTGTTCATTTATTCCTAAGGAAAACTTTCAAATATGGCCAATTCCTCTATTCCAGAGGACGGTCCCGCCTCAAAGCCGTCAAATCATCTGAATCCACAGCATGATTACTAGCACCGAGTATCTTATTATTATCTATGCAGATAATAAATGATCAGCCATGTACGTATTAAGTAGCAGTATAATATCATGATATGATTCAATGTATAGGGAAAGGATACTACTTACATTTCGACCGGCGACATATGTGAATATAGGACCAAGTCAACATTGAATCCTATGTTGCCTGTTGCTGTTTCCCCCGCTAGTCATATCAGCGACGTGCAACAAAACCCCGATAATTTCCGCTTTAGGACATTTCATCTATTGCCATTCACTTTCACAGACAGCTGTTTGGACCGGCACTTAACTGGTGTATCCGATCTGGCTCGCCCAGCAAGGCTTCCACTCCTTCGACTATAGTCCGCGAAGCCGTGCAGCGCGCCAGCCTTTACTTCTAGGTATTTTCCTTAGTCATAGGATAATAGGTATTTCAGCCTTCCTACTAGATAGACCTTTGCCTGCAATGCCGAGTCTCGAGATTGGCAGCCCTAGACTTATGCTCCGAGCTGTGTCATATATTGGAATAGAACAAAGGCTGATACATACGACCATAGACTGAGGAAAATTGGGCATCCCGTCCGCTCTGCCATACACAAGCCTCAGATCGGCAGATTAGTAGTTGGGTGGGTGACCACCAGCGAATACCTGCTGTTGTATGTTTTTTTATCTTTTTTTTGGGGGTGGGCGGGAGGACGGAGGGGGACGAGTAGGAGGGACCGTGCGAGGGTGATGGCTAAGCTTGTGAAGTTTGTTGTGGATAGTATTGAAGACACTTGCTAGCAGCCATGGCAAATATAAGAAGTCCTAGCTAGGTGTTTCCTGAAAGCCTTCCTTTTTTTAATCGTTTCTGTAGAAGTAGACCTGCAAAGAGATTTTGAGCCAAAGGATAAAGCAAATCCATAGATATCTTAGATTGGAAGAGGCTGTTTATTATAGGAAGTAGTCAAGTCAGTAGTCAGAATTGAAGGTTAGCTGTCTTCTTACTACGTTCGTTTGTATACGCATAAAGATGCAAGGGGTACGACTAAAAGTAAAGCCCTATAGTAACTTACTACTTATGCACCCTATTAGAAAATATTGTGGTCGAGTACTAGATGGGTATAATCTGGAGGCAATCTGAGTGCGACTACGTGCTTATAAGTTGACCAGATGTGTAAAGCACAATAGTATAAGATAAAGGGTTGCATTAATAGTGCCCCTCCCCCTTTATTCTCGCTTAATCCAGCTACACCAAAAGGGGTGTATTGTCGCTGGTATAGACAGGCGTACCTCTCCGAGGTATTAAATGTCAGGAAAAGAATTTAATTATTTATACACAGGCCTTATCTTATTCGCGAGATATAAATAAACTCATTGTAGTATTCGTCGTAGCAGTGTGTCACATATTATCTCAGGGGCACACTCGCTAAGACTTTCTTGGTGTAGCATTTAGTCACACGAGAATGTCTCGGTCAAAAATGTTGACTCGTCACTCTCATATCCAAAACGAAACAGCATTCCAACACACATTCAAAATCGCAAGTGAGGGGTGAGACTAGTGCGAAATCAAGATGACCACATCTTCTAAAGTAATGATTCAATTCTTTTACATGGAAATAACAACAAGCAATACAGCTATGCGGACAATTCTAAACAGAATCCAGTCTCTGAACTGGCGATTTATATGGGTCGGAACGTTCGTCTTTATGGGTCTCTACTTCGTCGCCTTCTTCGGCAGCCAGCCTCTGACACCAGACCAAATCCAAGAAATCCAAAGGGGGTTGCCGCTCGAGATTGAAACCGCAAATGAAGCCCCGAAAGCCACCTCTGCGCCGAAAAAGAATGCGTACGATTCGCGTTTCGATGAGCAGGTTCGAATCGAGGACCCAAATCCAGTACTCGGCACGGAATGGGATTCGCCGCTTGACGCTATTCCTGGCCGTCTGACTCCGGAGGAAAATGAAAAGTTGAGAGCGGATGCGAAAGCTCAGAAGGTTCTCGACCTTGCGCGTGACAAGAAGAAGAGCAAGGAGGCTCAAGAGGACAAATTGGAAGCAGAGAAATTTAGGGAGGCGAAATTGAAGGGACTCAAGCTGGATGAAGAGAAGCACAAGGACAATAAATCCAAAGAAGAAACACCTCAAGCGACATCCAAAGAAGGGAACGTGAAGCCGAGCAAGGGCGCATCTAAAAACAATATAGCAAAAGAGGGAGCAAAGACAGAAAAGCCAAAGGCAACATTCAAAAACGAAAGGTTGAAAGAGGAAGTAGAAGAGGACAATCCCAAGAACAAATCCAAATCCGAACAACCCCACGAAGCACCGAAAGAAAAAGGGACCCGACAGTGACATAGTTGAAAAAGGCGAAGGAGGGTCAACACGAAAAGGATAAATCGAAAGCTCAAAAGGACGACAAACCAAACTCCAAGAACCACAAAGGAGAACAGAAGGACACGGAAGAGAAAGTGGCGACAGAAATCCCAGACACGAAACCACAAAAGGAGAAGGTAACGGATCCGCAGAAAGCAGATAAACAACAAAAAGTAGATGCAGCCAAAGCGACATCTCTCAAAAAACCGGTCCCTCCCGATGATTATGTCGCCTTTTGCGTAGCCGTCAAAGACCAAGCGACCGACCTCCCAGAGTTTTTCATCCACCACTACCATCACATCGGCATTCGTCGCTTCTACATCATGGACGACCGATCGAAAAAGCCTCTATCTACAGCGCTCAAAGACTATGGCATCCCCTCGAAATACATCACATTCGAGTCCCAAGCGCCCTATGAACGCGCCGGGGGTCAATCCGAACAACTCGCGATATATGATCGCTGTGTGCAGAACCATGGAACCGAGCACACCTGGATGGCTTTCCTAGACGTGGACGAGTTTATCGAAATGACAGCCGGAAACGAGACGCTTCAAGACCTGCTACACGAATTCGAAAAACACGAGGACATCGGCGCACTTGCCATGAATTGGCGCATGCACACTTCGTCCGGTCTGAAAACGCGTCCAGAATCTGCGCGTAAGGCGTTCGTGGATTGTATTTGGGATGACGAGGAGCATGGTGGCCAGACATCGCATAATGGGCATGTGAAATCGATTGTCCGTATGAGCAAAGCGGTGACTCCAAAAGGACCGCATTTGTGGGAATTGACTGACGGTGCAGAGACTGTGGGGGAACATATGGATCCGGTCACGAGCTTGGCGTGGAGGTGGCCGATTACGAGGAACAGGATTGCGTTGCATCATTATGCGGGGAAGAGCAGGGAGGAGTATGAGGAGAAGATGTTGAGGGGGAATGCGATGGATGATCCGAAGACTGAGGAATTTTGGAATTCGTTGGAGCATGAATCGCCGCAGGTTCCTTGTCCTGAGATGGCGAAGTATGATCCGTAGGTTGGTGGTATTGGAAACAATCACCTGCGGAATGGAATTA
Organism: Lachnellula occidentalis; assembly: GCA_007821535.1. NCBI lineage: Eukaryota > Fungi > Ascomycota > Leotiomycetes > Helotiales > Lachnaceae > Lachnellula > Lachnellula occidentalis. Next base: position 19,326 of record QGMI01000033.1, on the reverse strand, counting down.
GTATAGACCTGGGATCTAATAGACGAACTATTCAAGGGGGGGGGGGGGGGGGGTGGACAGATTGCCTGCTCATGCAATGCTACGCGGAAGTAGAATGTAAAAGTTGTTTGAGAATACATTTTGACGCCTCTACCATGCTCTGATTTTTCCATTCGCATCAGCTTCTTCCTGATCTCCGGTTGAAAGCTCGTTGCAGGTTGCACCTGCAGAGTGCTGTTACAGTCACTCAATCACAACACACACACGGAGAGAAAGATATACTAAATAATTATAGTAGCCCATAACCGTGATCAAGCTTCCACCAGTACCCACGACTCCGGCGATCCTGCTTCCAAGTTCTATCGCGAAGACGTATACATAAAAGATCCGCTCTATGCTCGCAAGACGGAGGATGTCTGTCAGTACGCTACACGCAGAAGGGATTCCCGGGGAAGTGAAAATGGATGGGGAAGCAGGACAGCAAGCCACAAAGAAGGAGTGGATGCTTAAACAGTGGTTGGAAGAAGTGATAGAACGACGCTGGAAAATCGGTACATAGCGAGACAATAAGATGTATTGGAAAGGACCCTAATGCCAATGCAGTTTCTGAGCTAATCATACTAGACGTATCTCCGTTGAATCGACAAGGGAAGAACGACTAATGATTTATTATTAGGATATCATTAGATGGTCTGATCCGGTAACACAAGTAGAGAGTAGGTTTTTCAGAAGGGTGATATGCCAAATGCCTTGTAAACTAAACAAGAACACGGGACGCAGAATTGAAGCTATCCCGAAAGCAAAAAGTTCGAATCACTTGAGCAAGCACATGGCTCAAATCTTTTCATTTCTGGGGTACTTGCTGGTGTGAGATATTCAAATCCACTGGATGTAAGCCCGAAGGAAACCCAAACAGGGAGACCAATACACGCTGGGTGATATGACGAACAAATCTACCCACAGCAGATATCACTGTTAGCAGCCCTAAGACATTTCTTTCCAAGCCAGCGCCCAGTCCTCTACTCTCCCTAGGAGAACCTTCTTCCTCGCTGCGTCACACCAACTTCCCTCGATAGAACCTTCAGCAATAAACTTCCAATCCTTCAGGCTAAGGTTGAATGCCTCCTGGACAGCGCAATAATTGTCCAGTATATATCCACCAAAGTACGCCGGATCATCACTATTGATGCTGAACCTAACCCCCTCGTCCAGAAACTTCCGAACCGGTAGTTCAGCAACCTTGGTTACACATCTCAGTCGTACATTGCTTAGCGGACACAGCGTCACCAACGTCTTGTCATTCGCAACCCTCTTCAAAAGCGCCTCATCATCCACCAACCGAATCCCATGATCGATCCGCTCCGTCTTGCAAATATCCAATGCCCGGGAAACGTACGTATGATCGCCCTCCTCCCCAGCATGCGCCGTTCTGCGGATACCAGACGCAGCCGCAGATTCATACACCTCTCTGAAAAGCTCCGGGGGAAATCCAACCTCGCTGCTATCCAATCCGATACCGGCTACTGTTCCATTTGAAAAGTGGCCGAGAGCGTGGGCTTCTTTGTACGTGGAATCCGCGCTCTCAACTGGGAGGTTTCGCAAGAAGCATAGGATCAACTTGGACGTCAATCCATAGTCCCTCTCAGCCCGCTCTTGCCCAGCTACCAATCCGCCCACAACCGTACTGTATGCCACCCCCCGCGATGTATGCGCCTGTGGATCGAAGAATATCTCTGCATGATGAACCCCGTCCTTGTGTGCGCGCGTAAAGTATTCGTATGCTAGAGATTCGAAGTCGGACGAGGTGATCAGAACGGACATGGCAATGAAGTAGTAGTCGAGGAAGTCGTTGAGGGATACGAAGCGCTCGTATCTGGCCTCCAGGGCCTCAGGGGACGCAAACGACTCGTCTTTCTCTGTGCTGGGGAGAGCAATGCTGTTCGTTTTCGCCAGGCGGAACAGGAGGGACGGGGACAGTGAGCCTTCGATGTGCAGATGGTGCTCACATTTCGGGAGTTCCAGCAGGAACTGGTGGGTTCTTGCTTCGCAATTGCACATTTTAGAGGTGGTGCTTGTTGTGGATCGAGTCGCCTTCTGCAACGATTAGGAATCCTGTAACAAGGGAGTGTAGACGGGAGAAATAGCGGCAGAACAGGATCGTATGCAAGTATAGACCTGCCTGACTGGGCTTTTGGTCTGTGAACTAATTGATGCCTTCGGGAACGCCTTGGGGAACAATGTGGAAGAAATCGTGAATTGTAGGACTTCAAAGAAAGAGCAATGAATATGAAATGACAGAAAAGAGAATTGTTATAGAGCGGAAACGACAACTAAGTCTATTTCTCACATCCACATCCAGGCGGGGCAGTTGACAAGTGAGAATGACTTTAATCGCAAACATTCTTTTTAGGTGGCAGAATTGAAGGTTTTCAGGGCGGTGAGCTTGGGGTTTTGTAGGACCGCGGCGGGTGCCGAACATAAACATCGCCATACGAATATACCTAGTCCTCGGGAGTAAGCTAAGGAGAAAATACAACAACTTGACTATTTTTGAAGTGTCAAATAGATTTTGTACAGATAGTAGGGTAGGTAGGGTAGGTAGTTCCTATAAGTTTGGTCTTTTGAGTTGAAGCCGTTATGGAAGTCCATACATACCTAAGTACTAGGTAGGTAGGTATGCTGGGTGTCTGTCGCAGTGTCGCATCACTTGCAATTCCGTCATGTTTACCTTAGTTATAGGCTTATAGCCTGGTGTAGCCAGGCAAGCGCGCCCTCGCATCGCATCGCATCGCAACTTCGCAAGAGATATGTGCTTCAGGTATAGCTTGCGAGCAGTCTTCACGAAGGAGGTGGTAGATTATAGAACAATTGCCGAAAGTTTGAAGTCGCAAATCATAAGAGCTACTCAACCTTTAGGCTGTACGGAGTAGACTCGACCTTAGAGCAGCGGATCTTGGGGAGGAGAATTTCGTCTTCATCCTGGTATCCTTGCCTGCACGGACATGGACATGGACATGGACTTGGACGCCTGGACGCCTACAGCCTACTGTATACCCTTAAGCTCCAACTATTCGGGATTAAGGGAGCGCTTGATGCGGCAATGCAGGTGTGCGGCCAAATCATCAAGGGTGATTGATGGCAGTTGTACAGTACCGCATAGAGTACGAATCAGATCTGATACTTTTTATTACCTCGACCTTCCGCAAGTGACAAGCCCGGGGAGGAAAGAAACAAGCAAAGAAGCTTCAGCAGGGATCATCAGCGTCGCAAAATAGTATGTTTGCTGGGCCTACTTATTCCCGACGACGGTATGTTGCGAGTTTGCTGTAGTGCTCAGGATCGGCATGGCCGGCCATCCATGCCCCTAATTCAGCCTCCGGAGCTGTCAGCTCGTTTCAGAGTTGCAGAACATCCATGAATCCATCCCATAATCTTTTCATCTACCTCGCGTACAGTATTTGATCGGCGGAAGTGGATCCGATGTTTCTGGAAATCCCACGGATCTGTGTCACTTTTCTAGCCCGATCTATTAAATTTCCCGCAATATGCAAAAGGAAATTCGCCGCGGAATGTCAGATCTTGGTACACCTGCCTGCGCGGTAGCAGTCTAATACCGGCAGGCTCAGCCGTTCCCGGAAACCAGGATCTAACGTGAAAGAAGCTTCTGCAAGTGTTGTCTATACAACCAGCATCATCCTTACTGCCAAGACATCCAAACAAACTCTTGTCAAAGGGGGTGAACCATCAGCCGTGTTAGGGACATCTTTCCCACAGTGGGAAACCCACTGTCGGGGAAGATTGACAGTAGCAGCCTCAATTCGGGAAGAGGGGCCGTTATGGGAAACTTGCTCGAGTAGCATGCTGTCACCTATCTATGGGGGTTGACTAGTACTTTGTAGTCTCCTATCTGGTTGATATAGGGTGCGTGCGTGGTGCTGGAGCTCGTTGTGGATAAATACTGTACCGTAAGGAGTGTGAAGCACTAAAAGTTAATGGAGTAGCAGCTTTTCAGCATCGACAGTAGTGCCAGGAACTTGGCCTTGGGTTTCCCGTCTTTTGGTATGGGGGAAAGGCAATGCTCGTCCACTATGAGCTCTAACCACCGTTTCACGATCCAAGTACGAATCCATTTGCAGATAAGTACGAGGCTTGGTATAGACGGCCGGGACGGCCTAGAAGTTATGCCATGTGGTTATGGGAGCCTTAGTAGGTACTGTATGTACTCAAGTGCTTATCAGATCCAAGCTCTCAAGCTCGGACAAAGCGGGTGTCTCCACAGCACAAGAAACCTTATTATAGTGCTACTGAGATTCTGCGGGTTCGTCAAGATTTATAGTGAGAATACTGAGTAGTAGTAGTATCTATCTTTAGGCATCCCAGCACCGCTGCCAACAGTAGTTTGCAGGATATATACTCGTACAGGACTCATTCGGAGGTTGGTTGCATAAGTAGTTGCATAGCAATCGAAAGATGGGGTTTGGATTTATTCGATTTCCGCCTTCCATATAAGCTTGAAACTAGAGAACATATATCTTCAAGGGCTATATCTGTTTACGCAATCTCGACGTATCCCAGAAGGCAAAACTTGGTCTGTCCTCTCATCAGCAGTATTCAAATGCGGCAAATCCAAATTTCACCATTTGTTTGAGCCTGCAGAAACTTATATACACTTCAAGTAATATCAATACTCGGGGTTCACCGCTGAGATTCCGAGGCCAATGCTCTGAAATAGCGTCGTCGCGGCAGCCGGAAAATTGCTGGGGTTGGAAGCTTGGAACTTTGGATCTTTGGAAGCGAGGAAACTATTTCTGTAAAATGTCTCAAAACCGCTGGACGAATATGGGGTACACCACGACCTTCAGATTGGAGCATTGTTGGTAACGACTTCCTTGACGCTGGTAGGCCGGGCCTTTCTATTGAAAACGTCCGAATATTAAGTTAACCACTATTACTCGTATAGTGCTGTACTTGTTTGCGTACGGTATACACCTACACATTCGTCCACGCGTACGGCGTCTCAAGCTTGACGTTCCACAGGCGGCTACAGTACTACTGCTATCTTGAGGAGTACTTTCGACCTTACAAGGTTAGTGACTTGATCGCATCGATATCCTCATCAAACACCTGATATTATTAACTAGAACTAGCCTGGAGTTTCTTTTTTCAGCGGTCATGAGCCCGGTTCCCGTCCACATCTTAAACCGACGCCACCCCACAGGATGGACCAGCCTGAACCATGCAACCGTGTGCCAGAAAATCTGCCGGCGTCCACGTACTGAAGTGTTAGTCCAAAGTTTCCTCTTCCTTGTCGCCATCCCGTCGTCACTAGCCCTACTCGACCCGGTGGAATTCTCGGAACCCTCCAGCCTGGATCTCCGCCGTCGGCAGGGCAAAAAGGTAAAATGCAGAGTTTTAAGACATGAAACGCCATATGCACTCATTGCACTGCCCTACAGGGCACGTGGCTCTCATAAACTACGCAGAAGTCCTTGTACCCTTCAGTAGTTGATTTGACGGCGGGAAAAACTGGTGGGGTGCTTGAGACGGCGCCTTTCTCGAAGTCATAGCGGTACTTATCACCTAGGACAGGAGCGCTCATTGTCAAGAGTTCACCAAATACACAAACGCCTTTTGCGCCAGCCTTGCATACATTTATAATGCATCTTCGGACTGTCTGCGCTGCTTATCTTGGCCCAAATACGCCACGCTGTTGAAACATCCTCCGAAGTCCCCTGGTGACACCACAAACAACCCGCTGTCCGGAGTAAAGAGCTTCATATAGCAAGGGTTGCAAGTACCACCTCTTATCCGATCACCATTATACCCTGTCCTAGCATCCGTGTCTCTGCAAACCAGGATTGAGAGCAGTATCGCCTATTAAATCTCCTCCCCGGAAGGCTACCTATAGTCAAGGGGGCGCCGTGTAGCACTGTGCGAAGATATATCCATCCACTATTACTGCCACAAAGTGAGGATAACCATACAGCCTTCAACACGTGCCGTTGCATATCCTGAGGTACAGTCGAGACGTTACCACGAAAGCTGAAAAGAAGATGTCTTGAGAAACCGCCATATACTTCGGATTCTTCTAGCCCTCGTGTCGTTCATAAAGACCCTCTTGAACCAGGCCACCTCTTCTTCTTCCTCTCCTTTACTCCCGAGCGTGGACCTATCAGCGGGCCGAACCTTTCGGCAAAGTGTACCGAAAGGAGACTGAAGTCCAGGCTACGTACTAGGTATGCAAAGAACGTTACAGGAACGCCCAATCACGCCACACCCCGAGAGTAACTTTCAGTGCTCCGCAACCACTGGATGTCCGTTGAAACTGTGAAACATCTTCCCCGGTATGTTTGTCAATCTATTTGACTAATGACCCCCCCTGGCCCCATGGGTCTTTAAAGGCGGCTCATCTACCGAGAAGCCTGCCTGCACGAGTTCCTGAAGCGCACCATCAGCAATGCACATCATTTTCCTCCCGTTGTGTTGTACCAGTATGACAGGATTTTCTACTGTAAATGTTGCAATCTACAAGCTGTGGTTCACACTTGTTACAGTACTCGGAAGGGACACGCCAGGTCTTGTTGTGCGCCGCGGCCCTTGACTTGTCAGGGATTCGGGGTGATTTATTCCCCATCCAGCCAGCTAGCCATTCACAAGGCCTTCCTCGGTCTCCTCTCCCCTCCCCTCCCCTCTCCCCTCTTTCCCCTGAGTGTTTTGGCGTAGTCGTATTACTCATCCCACCCACTCCATACTCGGAGTACCCACTTCCATGCCTATCCCCTGCCCATCCCCTGCCCACCTCCTGCCGATTTCCAAGGTTCTGGGGATGATGGATGCAAGGTTCAGTCATCGCCATCGCTACTTTAACATAGCAGCAGGGATGCCCGGGTAGCATGGCATGCTGGCCGGGGTTTGCGAATGCGAAGCTTTGCTTCAAAATAATGCTTGGATTATTATACTCCAGATGTCCTAGTCAGCCTTAAAGGGGGCAGGCTATTAATGCTTGTGCTTCCGTCATATACCCTCCCTCTCGGAACGACCCACGCCTGGGAACGTCGCTCTCCTTCACATAACCCATTTGCTCCTTTGTCGGCAGTTTTCCTTCTCATTACTGGCGCTGCAACACCATGACTTTCTCTCCCGCACACATACTCTTTACCGTTTGCAACGCACCTAGCTGATGACTGCCCTATCATAGATTGAAGCCCCTCTGGTACAGATTAGCTGCCGACACTTGGTGCCTTTGGCTATTGGTGTCAGGTGGGGTACAATCTATCTAGCCTGGACGCACTGAAGGCCTGCATCGGAACATAGCAGCCCTGACGTCCCACCAAACTGCAGCTCGGCGAGAAAGATACCAGAAACCACTTTCTGAGGCCAAGTAGTCTTCTGACTAGAATAATCGCTGTTGATTGTTACATTTTCCACGACTATTCGAACATCACCTCATCGGACACTTGCCGGGAGGTTTGTTCCCTTCCCGAAGGAATTAACGGTTCAGCAACATCTTGTGCAATGAGGCTGGCCTCCAAAAGTCTACCTTAACTTCACCACCTCCGACCGAGCCCGTACGAACTACTGTGCTTTAGAACATCTACACCTGTTGGTTTTATTTGGATAAAATTATAGATTTCAGGTTTTCAAGATGGCGGCATCATCACATAATACGTATTCCAGGTCTCCGATACCTTCTACGTCGTCTTACGACTCTTCCTCCGTCTCTTCCGCAGCATCGCCTCGAAATCAAGGAGTATACGATGGAGGGCTAATGGGCGCCTCCCCTAGGCCGATGAGCGGCCAACATCCTCAACACGCCAATCTACCAATTGTCCACAGCGGGTTTCAAACCCCGTTTTACAGCTCGGGAGCAACTTCTCCAGGACCACCTGGAATGGAATCAATGGCTGCTTCTACGAGATCCTCAAGTGGTACTCCTGGGCCCTCGGGGTCACATAACTCGTCGGCAACTTTGCAGGCGCAGAAAAGAGCCTATCGACAGAGGAGGAAAGATCCGAGCTGCGATGCTTGCCGCGAACGCAAGGTGAAATGCGATGCGACAGAAACAACGAGCTGTTCGGAATGCTCGAGTCGGAATGTAAAATGTCAGTTCACCAAGGAGACCAATCGACGGATGTCATCCATCAAGCAAGTGCAAGATCTGGAAAAGCAAATCTCACAAGTCAAGAGAGAGAACTCCCAATTGCGGTCCATGTTGAACATAAGAGATGGTCAAATGGATGCAGATAGTGAGGGACCACAGCAAGCCACTTTGCAATTGCCTGAAATCGGTTCCCACCCAAAGAGAAAGCAACGGCCGCCGCCACCCCATGATCTTGCGCGGGTTCGGTCGAACATTCGGAATTTTGGCCGGGGGGTTTTCAAGCCACCAGCACCTTACCGTCAAATTGGATCGCAAGGACCTTTCAATCACCCTCGTCCAGACTTACCACCGAAACTCATGGCAGACCATATCCTCGGGTCGTATTATGCATCTATGCATATGGTCATTCCTATTCTACATTGGCCAACCTTCGAGCAAGAGTACGAGGCTGTATATAAAGCAGGGAGTCTGCATGGTGTGCCGCCAGTATGGGCTTCCCTTTTCTTCTCTGTCTTGGCGGTTGGAGTGCTCTTCAGTTCAGATCCGAGCATACGGCGTCCGCAACAAGGGAAAGAGTTTATCGAGGTATCGCGCATGTTGACCGACTTGTGGAATGACGAATTCGTCATTGACCATGCGCGAGGAGCAATATTGACGAGCATTTTCCTTTTTGAGCTGAATCTCAAGTCGGCGGCTTGGACATGGCTTGCATCAGCGGTCCGGATTTCTCAGGATATTGGTCTTCACTGCGAAACTGGACCATGGCCTATGATTGAAGGAGAAATGCGGAGGAGAGTATGGTGGGGAATCTATGTTTGGGACCGGCACATGTCCCTCGAGCTTGGCCGGCCTCTCTTGATTGAAGACGCGGACTGCGACGTCAGTCTTCCAGCAGCTATCGACGATCATTACATCCACGATGCCGGTATGCTAGTCCCAAATGGCGTTTCTCCTCTCACCAATTTCATTCTTCCCATCATCCACGTTGTACGTGCGGTGTCTCAACTCATCAAGACGTTGAAATCACCCGTCATCTCTTCCTCGACCCTTGCAACCTTCGATACGCACTTCTCCTCTTGCATGTCTTCCTTTCCACCAGCCTGCCAGCTCACTGCAACCGAGCCGCTTGACCCTCGTATGCTTGCGCCAATCTGCCACCTCATGAACGCACGACTTGTCCTTCATCGCCACAACCTTACAACCTCTTGTCCACCCGAGATCCGTGCAAACGCAATAGAGCAGTGCATAAGAACATCTTTGGATTCCGCAAACCTGTTCGCGCGAGCAACGACTTCATCATCCCCTTTGCATCCCGCGAACCCCCCTTTTGGCCCGACGGCCACGCAATGACATGTACGCATATATGGCGCTGTACACTATTCCTCCTTTTCGGCGGCCACTTCGACGCCGCTCTCACCTGTATCCGCGCCTCAGCCAACGTCGCCACGCTGCGAGACGTCAACGTCGCATGCGGACGCAACCTTGCCTTCTTCCTCGGCGCGCTGATCGAGAAGCGGCGTGCGGGCGGCATGGCAGGCAGTCGAGGGTACCGCGGCGAGCAGGAGATGGACGAGGAGATCCTGGCGTATGTCTCGGGCGACCTGCAAGCGAGCACGGAGAACAGCTGGGTGTGGGCCGGGAGCGAGACGGGGATGAATATTACGGCCAACAGTGGTGCGGTCGGACCCAGTGCCACACTGATGAGCAGTGGCAGGGAGGAGGGGACGACGATCTTGACGGATGTAGAGGCCCGCGATTGGGGTGGGTGGGAGCGAGTCGAGTATCTGGTGGGTGTTCTGGCTAGAGAGCAGGGCGGCTATGGACATTCTTTGCCTCCTAGGTACGGTGGCCCTCCTCCAGGGAGCGGTTCCCTGGGTCCAGAGAGAGAGCAGAGGAACGAACGGATGAGCATTACAAACATCATATGAATTATTGCATCAGGGATTTGGGGACGACGAATCCATTCCTGGGCGGTCACGTTACATCATGGAAGCGCATTATGTATATACGCATAGGGAAGTCATTGGCGGCATTAATGATACCATTGGGATGCAGCGATGGAGGCAGAGATTCATTCATAGTATATACCACGGAGTTGGCGCTTAAAGACGGAGCATACATACGCTGGGGTTTCTCGGGCTGGCTCTCTAATACTGCTAAAATACACGACGCGATATAACTTTCCGTCCCTTATACCATTAATAAATGTTTGCTTTTGGCACAGCGAGTAGCAAGTGTGGTGCAACCCGGATCAGAAATGCCCCTTTCCACAACCCGTACATAACTCCAAGCCGTGTCGGCACACCATACGAGTTCCCAGCGTTAACTACTAACCCAAACATAACGTTGAACCTGAACCGAAATTCGCCATGGTACCTTATAACAATCTCTTTTCGATCTCCTAGTTCAATCAAAGACGGCCCACCAAACCCGACTCCCGAGAACCTCCAACCCGTGCTGCTGTAGCTCAAACTTTAATCTATGCGAACTAATCTTCCCGTAATATACAAACTGACACTGACAGCCTGTCAGTGTCAAGGACCATCCATACGAAGGGTACCCAGATCAACTCCCGAGTCCCGACTACCTACGCTACGGTAGTGTTGCGAGGTGCAGGACATGGTGATCGCTAAGCCCAATCGCGTCCCACTAGACCTCTCTCCCTACTTAACTACCCGTTTGTTAAACGGGTAAGCATAATCTCATCACGCACTACTAACATCTAACTAAATCCGGGAATTTCCCTTAATTAAAAGGCTAAGCTTAGCTTACTTTCCAAGCCGCCCTCCCTATCTACTGGTTTTGGTAAAACTAGTACAGCATGTAATGGTTGAGGGATCCTGGGGGCGTGGGGGGGAGAGTTCGAGTTGTGCTATGAGAAGAGCCAACTGTATTTCTGTAGAGGCTTGAAACACTACAGATCCGGCATTTGCAATAGGTAGGTAGCGTTCTAGAATTAGTACTCGCTTTTTTTCCAAGTCTGTCTGTGGAAACTGTTTAGCGTGGAAAGAATAGATGCCGTATATCTGACTGGCTCTTTCCCCCATTTGACCCTATATAATAGCAAGAAAAGTCATAGCTTGAGCAATCTTAGAATAAGAGGTTCTTATATTCCAACGAATATAAGCTCTCTAAGTGGCGCGGAGTATAAAGTTGTGGAGTAAAAAGAGTCTCTACTGACAGACTTTGAAGTTAAAGCGAGTACACCGTGGCATAGAGCTAGAGGAGGGTGATATATAGGGCTAGTGTGAGCTTTGGTGTAGGTGAGATTTGGGCTTTACGTGGATGGGAGGATTGATGGGATGAGTGAGAGGAGATGGAATTGTATTGCTTGGCTTGTAATAGTGATTATACCTTTCTGAGGGATTAAAAAGATGGCAATGCTTTGCACAAGTAGTGATGTGTTTGGAACGGGAAGAAAGATAGATGGCTTTGAAGATAGTAGTAGTGTACATGAGGAAAGGGGATGCGAATAGATCAGACAATGCGTATGCTCTGACGGTTCGTAGCAGCTCACTATGTATTCCCGCGCACCTCAGATACCCGGTTTCCGCAGCGTCGTTGGCCAGGGCTTGAGTTTCTCATTTCCAACTGGATGCTCGGAGTATAGCTATGCTTTCCAGCTTATTCTGTGTCCATAGTCCTCAACCTCGCTGGAATGGGGGAAATACTCGTCAAAGGAACATTATTAAGTGAAATATGTACTTCGCAAGTGAAATATCGGCTTCTAACGCGGGAATTCGAAGTAGTGCTGCGCCCATGGAGGTTATTGTGTCTAGAGAAGCTAAAGAACTATCAAAACAGGGTCGAAAGCTTTGCACCACCGTCTGATGTCCTGCATATACCCATCGCGAAATTCCGGAAGGTTTCAGGAACATGACATGGATCTATCAAATCCTCTGGAACTGTCTGCCGTATATGGGTGACCAGATTGGCTTTTGACCGAGACGAGGCGAGGGAACGTTTCTCCCACAAGATGGAAAGTTTGCCGTAGAATAAGCTCTTGCTTCGTCAATGCTTGAGAATGATGAGGGAATACTCAGCATTGCTGGGCCTCCTGCCGTCTGGACTGATGTCACTCGAATTGCTTTTCAATCCTCCGCATTGTGACATGTCTTGGCATCTGTGACCCTCGCCTCGGGGCTGGTCTGGAGTCCGCTATTCATCAGCCTCAATGCCGTAGACGAATCTTGCTATCAACGTCCTCCGGCGACAAGCAGTTTGGTCGAGGTCGGGTGTGTAATTCGTTGCATCCCACTAATGCATTGCCGTAGGTAGCAAACGCAAACTGTCGGTGTTAGTTTGCACGGAGCTGAGGATCCACAGAAGCGGCATGTGGCATCTTGATGGACTTATCCAGCGCTCCTACAGCTACCAAGGATGGAAGCATAAACGGCTCACGGTGACACGATTGAAACATTTGATGCGTCTAGGCTGTGGACTTGCGAAAGCCTGGAAGGTCTCGCGAAGTGTCTTGTTGGAAGGCGCAGAAGTAGTAAGCTTAGCCTTCGCGCAGATCAACAAATTGAAGGGCCTCGGACATTTGAACTCGGGCAACTTGGTTACACACATCTTGATGATGGATTGCCGTCTGAGGACGAATTGCCCGTTGAGATTTCGGTGCAGCTGACTTTGTTTGGGTCTGCCAATGGCATCTTTGGGCGTTTTTGTACACGTCTGGCGATGGAGTTTAGTTCCATCTAACTGATTGTAGATTTGGGATACAGCTTACTACATGTCAAGCAGCTATGTCTTGACTTTGGAGCTGTAAGGAGGATATACGTATACATATAGAATCCATATGTTCTACCGAACGATAAATGAGGATTTAGGAAGCAGCATCTTACCGTACAGTAGGTGTTCCAAAGCAGAAAGCCTCAGCATCCTAAAGAGAAGAAGTGATAAACCAGATTATACTTGTTATATCTATACAACTACTTTACCTGTACTTTACATAGGAAACTGATGGGTGACGTAAGTTAGCATTGCCGATAAGGCAGACCAAGTCACATGTGTGGCGCACGGATGCTCCCCTCCCTCACCGCCCAGACTGGCGCCCCCACTTCGGTGTGCTGCTTGGAGCAATTGGTGGCTTGGCACAAGGCGAGCGTTTCGTCCAATGATGATGACGTATCACCCACACAGGCGATCTGACTCGTGGGGCGATCTGACTGGGGTCGTCGGATGTTTGCGAGCTACTGTACGGAGTAGATTGTGAGCAGTACAGCAGCAGTAGCATACCGAGTAAAGTGGAAAAGAACCAAAAATAGCAATTGTGACACTATTCGGAGCTCTCAGCCTCTCACACACACACCTCGCCGGGTCGATTGGGATCTCTGTATTATTTCCCGTTTGGTTGGCAGCTCACCACCTCATGATACTGTACTGTACAGTATCGCCATGGCAGATAATGCACTCCACCAGAATCTAGATCTCGGTATCGGTCTGTCCCTTGTCCTGCCCAGACCAGCCAAGCCGAAGCGACCCGATTATAATGGCGAACATCCGACTCCAACTCCCAATAGACTTCTGCTCCTCACTGTGAGTCTGTGACTCTCACTCCTCCTCCTCACTCTGGGCATTCTTGGCTATTTCGTTTTGATCTTGGTCGACGCGTCCCCACGAGTACTATATAAAGTACAAGCTTAGCCCACTCGGCAGAGCTGACGAGAGGCCGGCGCCATCTAGAAAACTCTTAGCCCACTCATTCTCAATCTTCAATCTTCAATCTTCAATCACATCACTCCACCGCCCGCCTTTCGCAGATTATTATTACGAATCGCATCGCCATTTCCACCTCCACCACCACCAAACCCGACGGAGTCTCTTTGTAGCACTTGATCATCATTGACCGTGCGCGAGCAGTGGTACCATCCAGGAGAAGGAACAAAAACAACTGTACACATACTGACGGAGCGGCGACTGGGCGCACCAACAGCCTGAATGCTTCGAGCGCATCCAATACTCTTGACAGAATCGACCGACTGGGGAATTAGGAAGGGCAAGGGCACCGGTCCCTGAATACAGGAAGAAAACACTTGGAATTCATTCCACGCCCCCGCGACTTCACCACAACCATCTGTATTGCTAGTCGCCCAATCACGAGGCATTCGTCTTCCTGGATATTTGTCCCATTGACCGCTCCTGCTGTTTGGCAGCTCTGCGAACCGGTCCGTCTCACTGGAAGACCTGTCAGATATTCAATCCAGCATAAATCGCGACATCGATTCCTACCTACCGCCCACAGACAATCCGCGCGACTTCTTTTGCGAAACCTCGCATACTACACATATGCCAACCTGAAATTCCTCCTCGAATACAAACAGTACAGCTTTTGCCGACAAGCTTCTTAAAGCCGACTCTTCAATCAAATCGCAATCAAGATGGCGTGGGACCATCTTTCGATCAACCGGCCCCATCTGGTCTATATTATCCTCGGCGGCTTCACCTCCTTGTTCATGCTGTGCTCCTCCTTCATCAAAGAGCGATTGTACATTGGTGAAGCAACTGTAGCCACCATCTGTGGGATCATTTTCGGGCCTCACGCGGCGAACCTGATCAATCCAAACACATGGGGCAACACGGACCAGATCACACTCGAATTCTCCCGTATCGTGCTCGTCGTGCAATGTTTTGCTGTCGGTGTAGAATTGCCAAAGTATTATATGGAGAAGCACTGGCGGAGTGTGGTTTTTCTGTTAATTCCAGTCATGACGTTTGGATGGCTGGTCACAAGTCTGTTCATCTGGTGGATGATACCTTCCTTGAACTGGCTAGAGAGTTTGTGTTGCGCGGCCTGTGTTACTGCTACAGATCCCGTCCTCGCCAGTTCCGTTGTTGGTAAAGGCAAGTTCGCCAAAAGAGTGCCGAAACATTTGAGAGACATCCTTTCTGCCGAGTCCGGCTGCAACGATGGCATGGCTTTTCCATTCATCTATCTTGCTCTTTATATCATCGAGTACAGACATGAACCCAATGCCGTCTCTCTTCATTGGTTTTGTATTACGATTCTGTATGAGTGTGTTTTTGGAGCCTTTTATGGGTTCATGGTTGGTTACATCGGCAGACATGGCATTAAACTAGCAGAAAAGCATGATCTCGTGGACCGGGAAAGCTTCCTCGTCTTCTACTTCGTCCTCGCCCTGTTCTGCGCTGGGTCCGGAAGTATCCTAGGTGTTGATGATCTACTCGTCGGTTTCGCTGCAGGAGTCGGATTCTCTAATGATGGATGGTTTACACAAAAAACAGAAGAATCTCACGTCTCCAACGTCATTGATCTGTTGCTCAATCTGGCATACTTTGTCTACCTTGGCACAATCATCCCTTGGGAACAATACAATAACGCCGCCATTGGTCTGACGCCGTGGAGGCTGGTTGTAATCGCTCTTTTCGTCATTTTCTTCCGCCGGATTCCTATCATGATGGCATTGAAACCTTTGATACCTGATGTCAAAACGTGGCGAGAAGCTTTGTTTGCGGGTCATTTCGGCCCCATCGGAGTCGGAGCTATATTTGTTGCTATTCTTGCTAGAGCTGAACTGGAGACAGAAGGCACCACACCTGTGGCATCCTATGGCGACCCGGAGGCGAAAAACTATCTCCTTGTTGCGCTTATCTGGCCCATCACAACTTTCCTCGTCATATCATCAATCCTTGTACACGGCTCATCCATTGCTGTTTTCACACTTGGTAAGCATATCAACACACTTCACTTAACAATGTCGTACACAACAGCTGGTCCAGACGGCCCGAACTGGATGAATCGACTTCCACGAATATCGTCTACATCAAGGTCGCAGGCGAAGTCTGTCGCATCAGAGACAGATGGAGAAGCACTTGACTTGCCCCCTGGGTCTCTTCCTCCTATTGGAATGCCAGGAAACTTCCTTCGCCGTCAGAAGGAAGAAGATAACCCGAGTCATAATGGAAGCCGGGCGTCGTCGATCATCCCGCGTCGGCGTAGGAAAAAGTGGGATGAGGGTCACGGGCCTGGAGGTCCTGTCAGCGAGTCAGCAATATATCCTCAGCGTCGGAGTCAGAGTGAGAATCTAAGTGCCTCCGATACTTTGACACCCGGAGAATCCCCAGCTGAGGCAGACAACGATGATGACGAGAAGAATGAGGGCGAGCTTGGGGAGGTACAGGACGATCCCGAGATGCATGAAATCTTGCACCGACATGAGGACGTTGAGAAGCGAGATCAACATCGGTCGGATGCAGAGCGACATCCAGAAGAAACGGAGGTTTACGAAGAGGGCAATGATCTGATCATTGAAAATGCAGACGGCGACGTCCTAAGTATGCAACGCAGTCCAAAGACTGGTCAAAAATCAAAACGGGCCATAATGGAATCCATGGAAGATGATGAGCATCCAGCACATGGAGCACATGGAACACATGGGGTTAAGCACCTTCGGAAGAAACTAGGTGTTTGGAGGCACAAGGACGAAGCTGGCGGAGAAAGCCACGAGAATCCCCACAAGACTAAGAAGGAGCACCACAAGACGCGTGGGCCGGCTCTTGCTTATCAATTCGGTAATACTGTATGTTACCCTCAGCGCATTGAAATTGGGCGGCCACTGACTGTTTCTTGTAGATTATCGTTGAAGATGAAGACGGAGAAGTTGTAAAGAAATATGATATTCCCGCAGGTGCAAAGCCGCCGCGAGGCGAGCCAAGTGCTACGCGCCAAGGGATTCAGCGTATGGGAACCTGGTCTGGTTTCGGTGGTAAACCTTCCGATTCCAACGCTGAGCACAACAAGGCTGGGGCATCATCTTCCAATACTGGAGCGCCTGGTGCAGTTCGTCAAGGTATCTCAAGGATGAGCACGTGGACTGGCAAAAAGCGCAGTGAAGACGATGGTCAAGACGACCAAGACGACGACCGGCGTATTAGATTTATGATTGGTGGCGCTGGCCGCCGTCTAACCAAAGAAGACTTCCTGAAGGAAATTCAAGCTCTGGACCCGCAGGCTCGAAGTGAGATTGTTGCGAATAGCGATGCAGACCCCGCGATGAAAATTGCAGCCAAGAAAGACGCTAGTACCGAGATTCCTGGCAGCAGCAGGTTGCTTGATGCCATGGATCACCAAGCAGTTTCCGGCATCCGTGATGCAAAAGCACTGGGCGCAGAAATGGCACGTCAACGGGGAGGGCCGATCGCGGAGGAGGAATCCAGCGACAGCGATGAAGAACGCGCCGTACGCAGAAGAGCTCCAACCAAGTACAAAAAGCAAACTTCGCCGGGCAAGCAAGCGGCGTCTCCGTCGACTAATACGGGCGAAACCGCCCCAGAGCGCAGGAGAAGAGAGAAGGCTCTGAAGGGCATCGACGATGTCACTCCGGCGCAACGAGGAAGAGCAAGAGAAGCCCAGCCGGATCTAGACGACTCCGAGGTTGAGACAGCAGCGGAGAAGCGACGGAGAGAGGCTGCACTGGGAGTTGGTGACGAGAGTGCGGAAGATGACAGTGATAGTGATGATGATGATACGCCGCGTGTGCCGCCGCCTGTTGCAAAGCCACGTGGTATTCGATTCGCAGAGAGCCCTCAAAGGGGAGGGAAGAAGTAAATTATTGAGCGGCAGTTTCTCTTTGCACTTAGGGTTTTTCTTTTGGTCTTGTCGGTTGGGACAATGACCTTGCATGTCATGTTATATGAAGCGAACGCATCAACGACGGTACGAATATTAGAGGGATTATATGATTGCTGTCTGTACGTATTATGTACGCGGGTGGGGGTGTACGATGAGAATCTTCGTACGGGACAGGGGACCATAATGGTCATATTATAGACAGACGCCTCTCGGTCTCTGAAACACATTATATGGCAACGTATAGCATGCATGTTTCGCAATAGCCACAAGGCGTTTGATTGGGATTTTGTTTGTTACTATAGCTCACTTATACTTCCCGCTAGATATGGGAGGGACATGGTACGAGATGTAATCTAGCATCATAATCTTTCTTTCCTACCGCTCGCCTGTTGGTGATGGATGGTGATAGATTTAAATTAAAGCGGACTTGACTTTTTTTTGGGTGATGGGATTATGTGATGACTTTCTGACTGTGTGGAAATAAACGAGTTATGCGCATTAGATGTGCAACGGCGTGAAGACGTGTTGGGAATTTCTATCTTAGAGCGTGTTGGCTGTATAGTATAGTATTAGGTAATGCTGGGTGAGGGGGGTTGAGGTTGAGGTTGAGGTTTGGAGAAGTTTCGTTTATTTTGCCATTACACGTGATAGACGCCGGTCGCATTACATTACGTGCAATTGACGCTAAATGGACGATTCGTGTAGTGGTGGAACCATGGCGCTTGCGGAAGGCCGGCCAGGAAAACTTTAATTCCTAAGGTAGCAGGGGTGCGGTGCGGTGCCTTATTTGTCGACTACTCTCGATATATATTTCTGCTCATCTAATATGTGACGCCATATTCTAGAAGCATTAATTATAGGTAGAGCTTCGATATTATATTATGCATCTGTCAATTGGATAGGTTCTGCGTGGCCCGTGTAGCTTCCTGTCATCCTGAAAGCTCTAGCGTATAGCTACGCGATATTCTGCTTGATGCCCTCGCTATATTTATCTCATAAATCAGACCCTCTTTTTAGCTTTACGCGCGGTGTGTAGGAAAATGCCCCACCGTTTACTAGTAGCGCACTCCCACAACCCTGACATCTCTAACACCTAATCACACCCCCCCATTTTCCCCACACACTATGCAGCCACTAGAGGGTCTAAGAGGATATGGGAGATTTTGACGCAAAATACGGGTTTTTTGGTATAGATAGTAGTATACTTAAAATCACTATAAATCGACCTTTAATAAAAGTAATAATAAAAAACTAAAGAAGCCATTTGAAAGCCCTAATTTTTCTCTTTAATATAAGTTAGCCATAACTAGCCCTAGTAGTAAGCTAAAAGTATTATTAATTTATTAAGACTATGCATTCTAAGGCACATTGCCTAGTATTAGAGGATACGCAGGCGTGCTGAAATATACGCGTGCATAGGTCAAGGGCTCTACTGCCTGCTAAAATCGTCTAAACTACCACGTTTCTAGCTAGTATTCTACCCATTTTCATCTGATTATTATAAAAACACTTGTCTAGCCTTTATATAAGGTATTTAACCCTTACGTACTCTTCACATTACGCTTAGCTAGCGTAGTTATATCATAATAGAGAAGTGTATTATAAAAATAAAAATAAAATAAATAATTTATCTCATTTCTAGCTAGTATTC